>SNQJ01S0020842.1:69126-81066 GCA_010110895.2 Picea sitchensis
GTTTTTCTAATAGTGGTATGTTATTTTCAGGGAAAATATAATGCATATAGTGCACATTTGAGTACATAAACGATGGAATTTTCTTAATAATTTGTATAATTGTAGAGAACACACTATTCTTGCATAAGGCTATTTTTTTCAAAATTTATAATGTTAATTTATATTTTAAAAAAATTATGAAAGTCATTATATCCTTGAAATTAAAAGCCTTACATTAGTGTAGGGGTACAAGGCTCTTAACATTATCAAACAAATTTATTTATTTTTTAGATTGTAGATCTCAATCTTGTTGGCAGCCAATTCAATTTTTTCTATTGTCCTATAAGCTGCCTACACCTATGTCTTCTGAACTTCAAATTGTCGTCGCATTTTTCAAATAGACAATATTTTCATTTCTTGCGACACTTGCAAATTGGTCTCCATTAAGTTTTCACGACTATAAGCGTGAAAACTGCTCCTTTCCAGGTCACATTTCGATCACTATCTGAATTGTCGTCATCTTTTTATCGATATTTTCTATGGCACTTACCTTTGGTTTATCGTTATGTGGCTGAAAGGATTTTTGAACTATGCCTATTTGGACATTCTTATATTGATTGCATAACTTGATTTTATTAAGTTTGTGAGGCATTGAGCATATAGATTTATACTTTTTATGACATGCCTAATCATTGATTCTATGTGTTGCATAGGGGTCATGATTTATCTTTGTTTTTATATATATGATGTGATCCTTATTGTTAATTTTTTTATAGCTCTTGTCTTGTCAATTTTATGAGTATTGATTGGCACAATGGTTTAAAACTTTTGATTTATACAATGGCGCATGGTTAACACTCGGTGTTGGTTACACTTTGAATATTCATGGTTTAAAAACTATAGTTGTTTTAGCACGTTGGCATAACACTCACCATTTGATTCTTTGGTTGGCCAAACGATATGGTTTTTGAACTATGCTATGATTGTTTGAACAGATGTGGGATTTGCCGGTTGTACTTTACCATAACTCTTATGCATGGCAGTGAATAACTCCACCACCCTCGCATGTGCACATTAATGCTTTCCCCCTTTGATCGTTCATTGCTGTTAGACTGAATATCTCTTCTCCTATGCGTTGGTGAATTCGAACCAAACCCTTACCATGTGCTCGCACCATGGCCCCAATCGTCTGAGCTGAACCTAATGGGAGCCAAACCCTATTGATGTTTGACAGTTCCCGCAGTGACGTCGAGGAAAATGGGTGGCTTCCATTTATACAAAAATTCGAGGGTTTTAACCTCTGCGTAGCTCGACAATTTGCTTTGACCTTTGATGGTTGTCGAGCCAAAGTCAGGGATATTCAAATGGAAATTGATGTACAGTTTATCAGTCTTGCTACAGGTTTGCCTGCCACTGGACAACGATGGTCCAAGAATTGCAAAGTAGATGAGGTCCCATGGACACTTCTCTCCTAGTCGCGTAAAATTACCTCCTGTGATAAAGGTTTGCCAGTAACTATGCTTAAACAACGTTGGCATGATTTATTGATGATAATCAAACAGTTTATCACCTGTGAGGGTCGGTACGGGTTTGTGTTCTTACACCACCTTCGTTTGCTTATGGTTTTTATGGGTTATCAGCTCAAGATGCCCTATTATTTGCATAGAAGCCTGTTTAAAATGTCAAAGAAGTACAAAAGAAATCAGGCTGATAGTAGCCTTTTTCATTATGGGCTGGTTAAGCTTATTGTTGTTTGTCATTTGAGTCTACACGGAGATTGTTGGAGCAATTTCATTGCTTGGAATGATTTTGAGGATTCGAACCTTACACAGGTCAACAAACTAGTGGTGAGCAAGGTCAAGGTTGTACCCCCAATACCCTACAATATCCTTCCACCTAAACCCTCGGATGACCTTCCTACCGACCTACCCCACACTGTGACTAAGAGTGTTGAGACTGTTATGCCTAGGGGCAAAAAGCCCAAGCCAAACCTCACTGCAAACGCCAAAGGGAAAACGAATGCACGTTTAATTTCGCGGATGGCAAGAAATAAGCCAAAACCTCATGTCGAGCCAAACCCTATCGTATTGAGTGAGGACTCTGATTCAGAAGTGGAGCGTTTCTTGGCTAGCGAATACCCCTATTCGCAAGGTTTGTGTGCCGAACCCTTGTATGACTTTGTGTCAAACCTACCCCCCTGCCTACAGGACGAACCTAACTACCCAGGCATTAAGTTGCCTTGTGAAGCCCCCGGTCATTTACCCAAATCCTCCCCTGCTCTGTCTAAACCTACAGTGTCACCCTGTGATCAATTCAATGCATGGTTAGAAAGGTATTATAATGATGTGCCGATTCTCCAGTCAAGAATTCACTCTTTGGAGGACCAGGTTGCACTGCTTACCAGTCAAAAGCCTAAGCTACAAGCCACTGATAAGAAACAAAGGATGACAGGCTCCATCTTGTTTAAAAATGTGGAATCAGCCACAGCTGTCGTGAATTCTAAGTTGGAGTAACTGAGCAGCCTCGTCGTCACACAGGTATGTTTGATATCAATCATTTTTGTAAATAATCCAGGTTTATATAACGATTTGAATTCGGTTTTAAACAGTTCTGTTTACAACATTGATTGGCTCTGTTACATTGTATGCATTCTATACATACCTTTGCTTTGACTAAATGGAAGTTCGTTTTCCCAGTTTAGCTTCCATTGGATTTTCATCGATTTGGTTGATCTTGGTGTGGATTTGATTTGTTTGATTGAGTTAAAACGGATGCTCTACTGTCAATTGAATTTGTTTGTACCTATTCAAGACAGGAAGTGTTTCTCATATCCAATTTAGAACACAATCACATTTCATTTCGATTTCGTTATAATGCATACGCTATGATTGGCAACAATTTTGATATGGTTAATTGTTACCGTTTTATGTCCCATATGACTTTCGAGCAACAGGAATACAATTCGGATCATTTCCAATGTGACTCTGTACAAACACACCCAAATCATTAATAGATTCTATTCATAACGATTATGCTAAAAACCCAGCCGGTTAATTCGCATTGGTTTACTGTTAGCTCGACCATGTTATCAGTTGCATTCGTAATGGAAATAGATACTCTGTTTGAATTTGATTCATAAAACGAGATTGACTATATCCAGATTCACGATTTATTTTTGTATTAAACTCAGTCGTGACTTGTTTCGATTATTTGCCCAGTTTGCAATTATCACTTCTGTCGATTTTATTAAGATTGTGATCACAATTAATCGATCCTGTCTATTGATTGTGCAAGGATCAACGATCGAAATCTATGACATTTTCTGCTTGGTTGATGCTGTTACGTATGATTTTATTTACCCATAATCAAAACAGTCTTTCTCTCTTTGTATTTGATTAAACGATATGAATCTTTTGCTATATCGTTATAACTATAACGGGTGGAAAGTGATTTTGTTAGATCGGATTGTATCTATTGTTCAACAATCACATATGATATGTTTTTCAATTGGATGTGAAACAATCTTATTGTTGTTCGATTTTGACTCGTTTACCCAATTTTGTGGTAACATAAGAACATAGTATTCCTATCTCTGTTTTCGATTGAATCATTTTGATCCTGTTTAATGATGAATGATAAAATCATTTTGATTCGTTTTCAAGTAATCATTGGAAGATAATTGGATTTAATTCTTTTAAAAGATTTGATTTGATTTCAATTCTGATCCTGTATGTTATTTTAGACTAGCTACATAATCAGATGATTCTGTAGCTAAGTTTGTAGAATTAAATTTTTATTGTTTCATTAATAAAATATCTCTCTAATTTGTGATTTATGGTCCATTTCAGGTGAATTCGAAATTGCATTGGATTTGATGAGGAGTTAGAGAATATTTGAGATATTTTACTTGCATTTTAATTTCCTAGTTTAGTTGATCTTGGGGATATTTTCCCAGATTATGTAAACAGTTTGATACTATCCACAGGGAGGTTTTACCCTATGGAGAAACTTATAAATACTTATTATTTTTGTAATAATGATCATCCTCATTCGTGGGAGAACAAGGATATGGAATTTTAATACAGACTGAGACAGAATTTGATATTCTGCTACAACTTTAGCTTTTCATAATATCAATATTTTGTTTCATGTTCATGTGTATCAATTTGCATTTGGTTAATGACTACTTTAGCTATCTTACTATTTTTGCAAATGATATGATTTAATCACTATAATCCATATCTGATTTCTTCCAGTACTTAAAAAAAACATAACAATTGCTTGATTCAGTTTGTGAACGACAGGTTTCCCTTCTTCATTAATTGAATTATTAAGTATAAGTTTTTGCATAACAGGTTTCCCTTATTGCAGAGATTTATAAATCATATAATTGTTATGATTTTTTATGTCTTGTTTGTCCTGTAAACAACTCAAAGAGCAGCACAGCCTATCATTTACGAGAAGCTTCTGGATTATACGGTGCAAGTTTCCTTCCTCCGACCAGCTTCGAAGTCATCATACACAGGACAAATTGGGAGCGTTTACAGGTCAGTTTGTCATTTATTTGTTTAGTATATTATTAGTAGCTTAGTTTAGATATAAGTTTAGTTAGATATATGTAGAGTTAGTATATTAGATTGTTTAATTTCAGTAAAGTTTTATTTCTTATTCATAAAATCATAAAAATCAAAAAATATCTCTAGCTGTCTTAGGGTAGAAAGCAAATGAGTTTTACAGGTTTTATTCAAATCTGCAAGTTGTAGATATTGCATATTTATGAATAAGTTGTAATTCAATTAGTAATTAGATAGTTATTAAAGTTAGTGTAATAGTAATTAGTAGTTTGTATATAGAATAGTTAGAGTAGTTTATATTTAGTTTTAGTTTAATTTATTTAGTAGTTTGTTTTAATTAGATTAGTGTATTAGTTAGTTTTATTTAGTTTTAGTTAGTTTTATTTAGTTTTATTTAGTTTTAGTTAGTTTAGCTTATTTTTCTCTTTGGTTTTCTAGGACCTTAGAACGGCCAACGGAGCCGCTAAACCCGTCAGGGTGGTTGATTCCAAACGGCTTGGGTTATTAGACAACCCCAGACTGGTTCCACTCTCTCAGTTGACGGACGGACAATTTTGCCTGTCAACAAATGGCGCTAGAAGGAGGGCCTGAACTAAATTAATGGCACGAGGTGGTCGCAAGACTCCTCCCCCCCATAATCGCTCACCTATAGTGACTAGAATTCGTTCACTTGATAATATTCCCCTTCAAACAACAACTACTTCAACCGACGATCCTCAGATCACAGTTGAGCCAGCAACCCCTAATCCTACATGTGGTGACCTACAAGAGATTGTACGCCAATCTCTTATCAAAACACATAGTGCCTTAGCTCATCTTAGGCAACCAAACCATCCGTGGGGTCAACCTTTAGACTTCTCTGATATCAAAGAACAATTAGGTGACACTAACCTCACTGTGAATCCTACAGATCCAATCACAAATCCTGCTGCAGGAGGATCTGGGATACCTCCTTCACCACCTCCCTCATCTCCTTCCTCTTCTGGAGGATATTCCTCTTCTGACGAAGGCAACTCACCTTCTCAGCCTTCCACACCCACTATGCCAATGGAAAATCAGAACAACCCTACTAGACCCTGGCTTGATCAGGATGCTGTAGCTGTACCTGGATCCCAACACCCTTTACCTAAGCACCTGGAGAAATGGCTTCCCAAGTTTGATCCTGATTCAAAACAAATAGCTGAAGATCATATAAAAAAATTTATGTTAGCCATTAGACTCTGCAATGTTTAACATGAAGACGTTGTCTGTAGGTTGTTCCCTTACACTTTCGAGGGTAATGCATCCACATGGTACTTTTCCCGGCAGCCACACACCATCATGTCTTGGGAAAAGTTTGAGTCATGCTTTTTGGAAAAATTCAGAGACAGTAAACCTCCAGAAGTCCTAGTCATGGATCTTTCTAGCTTAAGAATGAACCCAAAAGAGAAAGTTAAAGACTTTAATCAAAGATTCTTAACACTTAAAAACCGAATCCCTGCAGATTCTATGCCTGCTGAAAGTGTTATAATAGCATACTACACTAAAGCTCTACATCAAAGTATAGCTATTTGGGTTAAACGATCCAAGAAAGCTACGTTATTAGAAGCCTTCGAGGAGGCCACCCAGATTGAAAAAGACATACTTAGCCTTAAAGACTCTTCCAACAACGAAACAGAGGCTAGTTCTGCTCCCAAAAAGAAGATTGAAATTCTCCCCAGACCTACCCAAAGTAAAACACAACCTGAAAACTCTGATTTGGAAAATTTAACTATAGTTGTTCAAAAACTATCAAATCAAGTTACAGATTTAAAAAGGTCAACTAAAGAAGCTTCCTCGAGTAAAGGACCCTACAAACCTCCTTTCCGGAAACCTTTTCCTACCAACCGACCTGGTCCAACCACCGAGGGCCTTAACCTAGAAAGTTTGCAATGTGCTCTTCAAACAATTCTAGAAGCCCAAGATAACTTGATACCTCCTGATATCCCTTAGGAAGTAGTCGAACAAGAAACGGTTCAAGAAGAAGAGTCTTCTCCAAACATCTTTGGACACTTCTCGGATAGCATCTTTCAAGCTAACTTCGAGACTATTCACCCTTATAACACTAGGAGTAAGACAGCAAACAAGCCTTCTATCGAGAACACTACAACTTCACCTCTAAAGCCATCTAAATCAGCAGAAACTAAACAGAGTAATGTGAAACCCAACTTAGATTATGATGTTGTTGAAGATCTTAAAAAGTTAAGGGCTAACATTTCTATTTATGAGTTATTAAAATTTCCATTTTTGTTACAAAAAATGTTGCAAAATATTTCAGAGAATGGCAAGAATGGTAATTCAAGTGGTAACAAGGTTGTGCAAAGCAAAGTCCCTCAGAAGACTTCCACTAAAAATAATCCTGATCCTCAAGATAAAGGAAGCCTTCCGGTAGCTCTTGTAAATAATGTAAATAATGTAAATAATGTAGATAAAGTAGCATTAGAAAATGCGAGTAAGAAGCCACAAGTTATTACTCCTAGCACTCGCAAGAATGTACCTCCATTTCTTTTAACTTTCGAGATTTTCAATAGAAATGTGCATAATTGTATGGTGGACTAAGGGGCGTCATCCAATGTGATGCCTTGGTCTGTCTGCCAAAAGATTAACGCTGAAGTGGAACCATCTACTTTAAAAATCATACAACTTGATCGGACAAATGTTAAAGTTAAAGGCGAACTAAAAAATGTATTGATTAGATTATCGTCTAACCCTAAGGTTCATCAGGTTATTGATATAATTGTTGTGGATATTCTAGAAGTGTATGGTCTGTTTTTGAGTAGGGACTGGTCGGAGCAGCTACATGGTTACTTCGCAACATACTGGTCTCACTTATGGCTCCCAGATAATGGTAAGCCTAACAAGATTAAAGTGAATCATGAGCATTACCTTAAGTTCACAGTCACAGATTTGAATGATCCTAACGAACCATATACACCTTCTACTGATTCACCCGAAGTCCAAGGGATGGACACCTTCTCCAAAAATTTCATGGCTGAAGTTTCACCTATCATCAATCCAGAACGGCAGTCTAAGATCATAGCATATGTGCAACCAACAGCTTCTATGCAACAGTTCCATGAGCCCGATGGAAATCAAATTTGGTCTCTATATTTCGACGGTTCTAAGTCTAAAGAAGGAGCTGGTGCAGGCTACATCATTATCGATCCAGCAGGTAACAAGACATTAATGGCTTGTAGACTAGAATTTGAATGTACTAACAATACTGCAGAATATGAGGATTTACTGCAAGGTCTCAGAAAAGCCTTGGATATGGACATTCAAAATCTGGTTGTATTTGGCGACTCTGAAATAGTGGTTAGACAGGTAAGAGATTCTATACACTATCTTTCCCCGCATCTCAAAATTTACCAGTCTGAGGTATGGAATCTTATGAACAAATTTTCTGCTTTCAATATAAATTCCATTCCTAGATTAAATAATGTTGAAGCAGATCTACTAGCTAATGTAGCCTCTAAACTTCTTCCTGCAGAAGGCTTATCCCCAAATGCATTCTCCATCGAGTTGTTGTTTCGACCATCTGTCCCTGACAATATCACAAACTGGAGAGTATTTGACGATGATCAACAGATCATTAAATTTCTGCACATGGAAGAAACCTTTCAAGGCGTGGTGATAGATGAACGCACGCACGACGACAATTTGCACGACTTTACGGTAATACCTGATCCGAAATCTCCTGAACTTCTATCGGATGTGGTAAACTCGATACCCAAATCCATAGTTAGATTAGAAAATTTTTATGATTTTGAAGATAAATTTAAAAAGACAGTCAATTGTAAAACCAATAGTTCCTCGTTGTCTTATGAAAAAGTGAACTTAGGAACTGATGAAAAACCTCAATGGATTAATTTAGGATTGGGATGTTCTAGACAAGAAAAAGTTGCATTCATTAAATTATTCAAAGAATTTAAGGATGTCTTTGCATGGACATACGATGATCTTAAAACGTTCGATCCTAATATTATACAGCATGTCATCCCGATGAAGCCCCAAACCTTACCCTTCCAACATAAATTGAGGAAAATGTACCCTAAACTTGAACCGACCATTCAAAAAGAATTGAATAAACTTCTAAGTGCTAAAATAATCTTTCCTGTTAGACACTCAATGGGTGTCCAACCTTGTCCTAGTTCGGAAGAAAAACAGGGAAATTTGACTTTGTGTCGATTTCCGAAACCTCAATAGAGCGTCTGATAAAGACAATTATCCTGTCCCACCCATGGAACAGATCCTTCAACAGGTATCTGGTTCTAAAAGGCTATCCTTGCTGGATGGTTTCTCCGGATACAACCGAGTCCTGATGTCTCTACCAGACCAACTGAAAACTACCTTCCGTACCCCGTGGGGCACTTATGCTTATCACAAAATGCTCTTTGGATTGATTAATGCTGGTGCTACCTTTCAGAGAGAAATGGACATTGCTTTTCGAGGCTTAATCAATCAGTCCGTCATAGTTTACTTAGATGATGTGACTGTATTTTCAAAAAACAAAGATGATCATCTAACTCACTTACGAGCCATTCTGCTACGATGTCGTAAATACAGTATCTCCTTGAACCCCAAGAAGTCCAGCTTTGCAGTAGAACAGGGTAAACTTCTAGGATTCATTGTGTCTAGTGATGGGATGATTGTTGACCCCGAAAGGACTCAAGTCATCGCTAAACTTCCCCCTCCTACATCCAAGAAATCCATGCAGTCTTTCCTAGGCCAGATTAACTTCGTGAGAAGATTTGTCCCCAGCTTCTCTGAAATGGTCAGGCCTCTACAAAACCTGATTAAGAAAGACACCCAATATCACTGGAGACCCACAGAAAACCAAGTTTTTAATGCCATAAAGAAGGCCATAATAGATGCTCCGTCTCTCATGAGCCCTGACTTCTCTCAAGATTTTACACTCTATACTTTTGCCTCTGATCGTTCCTATGCCACAGTCCTAACTCAGAAGAATACTGAGAATAACGAAGTACCCATCGCCTTTATGAGCTCTGCTTTCAAAGGTGTTGTACTTAACTACCCAGCGGTTGATCGACAAGCCTACGCTGTTTTTAAAGCAGTTAAGCATTTCCGGTCCTATCTTTTGAAGTCAAGGACGAAAGTCATTGTCCCCTACCCTGCCATAAGGAACTTTTTAGTACAGAAGGAGTTAGGAGAGAAGAGAGCCAATTGGGTCACCTCCTTGTAGGAGTATGGCTTGGAAATCACCTCGACTCAGATCGTGAGAGGCCAAGGGTTGTGTAAATTGGTTGTTGATTCAGAAATAGGACAACAAGAAGATAGTGGTACGTCAAACCTAGAACAACGCAGTCAAAGTTTAATTGGTTGTGCACAAAACCTCTTTAGTCCCTGGTACGACGATATTAGATTCTATCTTGAACATGGATCAGCACCCCATCACCTTGACCCTGCCAAAAGAAGAGTGTTGAGACTAAAGTCCGCCTCCTTTCATCTAGTTAACGGTATACTATTTCGTCATAATTTTGATAGCGTACTGATGCACTGCCTCGAGAAAGACGAAGCAAAAAAAGTCTTGCTCGAGTTGCATGCAGGAGAAGCTGGTGGTCACTTCGGTGGTGACACCACTTCTCATAAGGTTTTAAGAGCCGGTTACTACTGGCCCACGCTTTTTAGGGACACCCATGCCTTGTGTCGTAAATGTATCATATGTCAGAAAGCATCAGGGCAGTTTCAAAAACCAGCCTTTCCCTTGCAACCTGTCTCAGTAGATTCTCCTCTCCAGCAATGGGGCCTTGATATCATAGGTCCAGTTAACCCTCCATCCTTGCAACAACACAAGTATATTGTGACAGCCACAGATTACTTTACTCGATGGTCTGAATCTGTTGCGCTAAGAACTGTCAACACCAGTCAGGTAATTTCCTTCCTAAATTCGAATATCATCATTCATTTCGGTATCCCTGATTGTCTGGTATTTGATAACTCTTCATACTTTTCTTCTCTTGAGATGACCGAGTTCTCTTTGGAAAAAGGAATTAAGTTGAAGTATTCTGCTAGTTACTACCCTCAGGGCAACGGATTAGCAGAATCGACAAACAAGAACTTGATCAAAATAATCAAAAGAACTGTGTCTGAAAATCACAAGAATTGGCACAATGCACTACTGAACGCACTATGGGATGATAGGGTAACACCCAAAGCCGCTATAAGTAACTCCCCCTTTTTTCTTGTTTATGGCAGAGAAGCTATTCTGCCACCTCACATTCTTCTTCCTTCACTCCAGTTGTCACAAAAAATCCGAGAAGAAGATTGTCCCCCTTTAGAAAACCGAATTAATGCTTTGATGAAGTTGGAAGAAGTAAGAACCCAAGCCAAGCGTAAATTAAACCAACATCAACAATTGATTAAAAGATGGTTCGATTCTAATTCTCCTTCTGATAGGAATTTTGAAGTAGGCGATCTCGTCTTAAAATGGGACAAACCACACGAAGGAAAGGGTGAGCACACCAAGTTTCAAAACTTATGGCTTGGGCCATTTTTAATTGCTGAAAAGTTGGGTCCTAGTTCCTTTCGATTGCAGAATCTCGAAGGGCAGCTTGACACCTATCCGGTGAATGGCCAAGCCCTGAAAAGATACTTTGCGTGATAATTACCCTTGTATATTATGTGAATATTTCGTTTTGTTTGCATTTTCATTTTTGCTTTTTGTTTTTCGATTTTGATTTGATTGACCAGTTTGTGTTTTTTGACATACACATACCTGTACACTGAGCCATTCAGACAAAGACGATAGAAAAATTTCTTCGCTGAAATAACTTCTGAAAATTTGTGCAAACATCAATGAAGTATCTTTGAAACTGACATCTATGTTGGAAAAATTTTGTGTTTAAAAGAAGTTTACTAATTTCAATCTCCGAGCAAAGTTTGTCATGATCATCTATTATTTTTTTACGTTGTCCCTTTTCCGTAAAGGAATGACTCAAAAAGGATGTCTCCCTGTCATAGGAAGTTGTTTTGTAAAAGAAACATTTCTGAAGCTAAATAAAGGACAGTGTTAAAAAATTCTGATGAGGTCTGAAAAAAATATGTTAAAATATCAAGATTATTAGCGTCACCCCACTCAGCGATATATCTACAAAATAAAAACAAAATAAAATTATTAATAAGAGCTGTGGGAAGTGCTTGTAAACCCGCCGGGATACTGAACAGGTCCATTGGCAGCGGGTAAATGCATGCATGGCGCCAAGACGACTTCGTCGGGGTACTGAACAGGCCCGCTGGTAGCGAAGCAATGCCGGGTACATGAAAATCTGTAAAAAATATGAGAAACCTCTTTAAATGTCCTTTATTCTGATCTAGAACTTCTTGACAGGATACAGATGTCAGAGTGGGT
>SNQJ01S0020842.1:107103-122911 GCA_010110895.2 Picea sitchensis
GTCAAGCCAAAATGGGAGGCCCGCAAGCTTGACCGCGGGACCTCCCCCCATTATTACACCTTAATATATGTGCCATAACCAACGGGCCAACGACCCCACATTATAAACAATGCCTCTTTTATTTTTTAAAAATTGCATCCACCCAGATCTAGGGGGAAGGCACGCGTGGATACGGTCAGGTACGTAATTCGAGGAAAAGTACTCAACATTTATTGCAGGTTGCAGGGCATGAAAACCGAGACAGAATTCTTCTTGGGCCTGGGAGTGCCAGAGTCGAATTGAAGCGTGGAGATAATCGTTTTTGGGTAATTTGATGCCACGAATTCAATGGTGTTGTTTTTTTTCTGATCTGAGAAAAACTTTTGTAGCTTGATTTTAGAATGAGGTATACTTATGTATTTTTCCAAATTCTTTTGTTGAGTTAATAAAAAAGGCCTAGCCATTTGAGATTTGAGGGATGAACTCCATTATCAAGTTTTTGTGTTTAGATTTGATGCTTATGTCTCTTCATTATTGAGGTTTTCCTTCTTTAATGGTGCACTTTAATTTATGTTCATTTAATGCAATTCTTTATAAGTCACTCGATGAAAATATCCTCGATCACCTCCATGGACAAATTTCAATTTTAATTATCAATATTGTTTTAATCATAAGTTTAACACATAGGAAGACATAACGGTCCACATTCGTATAGTTGAACCTGCTCTGATACCATATGTAACGTCCCCTCCATTATGAAAACATAAAAGAGTAAAAAATAGGTAAATATTTATATTTTTTTAAACAAACAAATTTACAACAAATGATAACCATCATAACATACATTAATATCTATTAATCAACTCTTCTCAACCAATCTAAAAACAACATTACTAAAGTTCCAATCAACTAGATCACACAAATATAACATGAAGAAACTACCTGCCCGACCCATCCTGCATGGTTAGGACCTCAAAGACACATAAGCAAAAATCAATTCTAGGATTCATCCGATTGATTTTGACCATTTAAGGTCTCAGGACTAGCGACTGTTATGAGGAACAAGGAGGTATCTAAACCCCTTAACCAACTTTTATCCTAAACATCACGACTAGATTCTAATAGTAAGGCATGGAATCACATGTCATTAATCTTGTCAATAAATAGAATGTACACAATAATGCTACATCTACACAAGGGGGAACAAGGACAATAGGTTAGTAACTGCATCATTTCTATGCTATTTTAGAACTTTTAACTCATAGCGCAACACAATAAACACGTATCATAAGAATCTATCATTTTCATGAATGTGGAAGAATAATTTACCTTACTTAATCAACTTCAAGAAATAATTAAGTGCAAATGGGTATGAGGATATTACATAAGGTTAGATAAGAACTGCATGAGTACAAACTTAGTGTCAGGTAGAGATCTATTTATAATTATCATTGGTAACTTGCCAAGTCATTTTTATTCGACGTCAGACATCACTTATCAAGAGATATAACTATTGAAGGAAAATCTCCCTGCGGATAGGTAGATCTCCTCTTAAGAGCTAGACTCTTAACTCTTAAGACAAAAGATGCTTATCATGGTCACTGACTTCCTTTTAGACCTAGACAAACTAATGTATGAGGAGGAAGGAGAAAAGAAGTGCCTTTTACCAGTGTTTTTCCCTGCACAGTCTGAGTTGAGCTCCAATCTTGAACTCTTTGATAAGCCCTGTAGACAAACACGATACAACCAACTTCCTACCTTGTTGAGATTAGCTTAAAATAGATCTATCTACTTAGAGACAAGTTCATGTGAGAACAAGCACAAACGAGAAATAAACATGCCAAGCTAATTATATTGATAAGAACAACAACGAAGAAAACTTATAACCGTAGATGCGAGTGCAACAACTTCGTCAATCCCTCCTTGTCTAACCCTTGCTCAAAATTCCCATGATCAGAATGACAATAACTTTACTGATTATACTCCTCCACTTCATTGTGTGTTTCCTATGAGATCATAGGTTTCATGCCTTCCATCCTTCCCCCTTTTTTACCATAAGAAAGCCTGCTTATATAGGCTTGGAGAGGCCCAACCACTTGAGATATCTTTGGGGTAAGTTGAGGATTTTCCTCCTTCAATTAGGGATCTTCCCTAAGATCATGGCTTGACCAAGGATTCGAATCCGACTTCCTTCAAAGATTGAAGAGATCTTTCCCCCATTCTTCTCAACAAACCAACTATTGCCCAGAATAGGTAGCGCTCCTTCAAAAGGGTAGTCAGAGCATTATAATGCTCCCTGGTAAGGTATAGGGGGGCGCCAACACTCCTAACAGTAGCAGCGCTCCTTCAAAAGGGTTTTCATAGTGTTATAACACTCCCTAACAGTCTATAGGGGGGCGCCAACACTTCTAACAATGGTATAGGGGAGCGCTCTCCTCTAAAAACTCAATTTTAATGGTTCTTTCATATGGCAAGAGGTTCATAAACCCAGTTAACCATTCCCCTTCTTACAAATCAAATGTTTGAGGTGTTTCAAGTGTCTTTTTGATGTCATTATAAGTACGACATAGGCATTATGGCAGTATGCTTTTCTTGACACTTGCGACACTTGTGAGAAAAATGCGACACTTGCAACACTTGTAATGATGACACTTGCAACACTATCGAAGTGAGTAATTTTGATGTGTAACAGATTGCCCCCCAAAGTATGAAGTTAGAAGACAAGAACTGATAACTGAAATGATTTGTAGACTTTCAAGAAAGGGTGTAGATGCAGAGAACCTGACAGAAGTTGCACACAAACATCCAAAAAATATTATGACATGCTTCAAACCCAAGGTAGGCATACCTATGCTTGGGTGATAAAGACTTGCAAGATATGGTCGCCATAAAATACACTGCGGATCCATAGTTGTATCGATAAAAGGTATAGCCACCGAGAATACAGTGTGGATATATACTCCTATGACCTGAACCGATCTTAGCCATGAAGAATACACAGTGGATCGACGATATGACAAGACATAGCCACGACCAATACAAAGTGGATCTATGTAACAGTATATGTGTCATTGTTCGAAAGAAACTCCTTTGCAACCTAGGCAAAGTACATATAAGAGTGATGACTCAACCCAGGGTCTTCTTACCAATCTCGATGTAATATGAATCTAACCATGTGAATAGATGTACTAATGTCGAACATGGTAGAAGCCACTTGATTACCAGTCAATGATGTAAACTGTTAACAAGCGTGAGGGAAATCATCATTAATGTCAATGATTCCCAAGGTACCCTAGTACATTCCAACGAATTTGAATGGATGAGATGAAGTCGAACATCTGTGGAATCATCCGATCATAGGTCAATGATATAAACCCACTGTCGAACGTGAGGAGGCCCGCCATTGAGGCATGCAGGTCCCAAAGTACTAATTGATTTCTAAGTCTAGTTCCTGGATAATGTGTTGAAGTCGATAGGAATAGACCCGTCGAAGGAGGACCTTGATGTATCCCCCATCAATGACACGAAACAGACACATAGATGTAATTGGTAGATCAAATGAACATGGAATGACACGGGTATTGAGACAATATATCTGTGATGGCTGACTCTCGAGGCAGATACTTCCCTTGAACACTGAGGCACAACAGCAGAAACATGACATGGACCAAAACATGATGATACAGTGGATACTGTGACTTTCGTCGGGTGACCCAAAGGAGTAAGAAAAAATCAGAGGATTGGTTCAGTGCAGAGGTTCAACGGATTAATATGTGCGCAAAGACAAAGTGTCGTGTTCAAGGGCGACTCTAAGAGTTACTTGGTAATGTTCCCAAAAAACCGCTTGGCTTGCTTCTTTCAATTTTTTCCCCCATCCAGATAGACGAGTACCTCTTTTTGATTTAACGAGCTCAAGGAGGGTAACACATGCTCGATATGACTCACCTTCGGTAAGTCCCTCTTCCTTTTTAACGAACTGGAAGAAGTAAAATTTCGGTCCCATATGGGCTTGTCGATGTTTGTTTTAACGAGTCCAAAGACAGAAAACTCGAAGGTTTTTCATGATTATAGAGTCTGGAAAAACACTTAAAAGAGAACTCTCTCAGTTCCTTTTTCGTAAAGTAGTCGGATGAGACCGAAAAAGAGATAAACTATCACTCAACAAACATTTCCTTCAAATACTTTAACGAGCGTGAAGAGAACAAGGTCGCTCGGTAATCTTTTCATGTTTAGAGAGTCTAAAAAGAACTTAAAGATGACTCCAATGTTGTCCTTTTTCGTAATGTTAGTCTCACGAGGCCGAAAAAGAGATAAATTATCACTCGAAAGACTCCCTTTCAAACCTTTTAATGAGTGGGAAAGGAAGCAAGATCACTCGGAAATCTTTTCATGTTTAGAGAGTCTGAAAAGAGCTTAAAGGAGACTCCAGGGGGTTCTTTTTTTGTGTATCCATACAGGTCCGAAAAAGAGATAAAAGTTTACCCGGATGCATTCTAATGTATTTATGAGCATGAGAAAGAAAAAAGACTAAGCTTGGTATGCCCCCAGCTTGAAAAGCTAGTGGCTTCACTCCAGAATGGTCATCAAAGGCTAGAGACATGCCCTCCAAGCTTCAATTCATTCACTGACTTTGAGGTTGTCACCAATTTCTCTAGTAGATGAGAAAAAAGGAGAAGGGTGGATGAAAAGAAGGTTCAAGAGAGGTGATTGTTTCATTTTTTAATGAGCTTGACACAGGAAAAGAACTATGCTCAAAGCCTCTATTTCATTTTTTAACGAGCTTGCCACAGAGAAGGGAAAACTATGCTCTCGACCTCTATTTCATTTTTTAACGATCTTGCCACAGAGAAGAGAAACTATGCTCATGGTTTCTTCTTGATCATGGCTTCCGAGAGGATAACGCTCTGGAAGGATACCATGTCAAGGGACAAAACTCGGTCATGGCTTCCAAGAGATCTTCGCACGATGGAAGATAATCACTTGGGAAGGTACACATGTCAAGGGTTGCGATAGGAGTAAGGATATTAGGCTCCAATAACCCTACCAAAGAAATCACCATGTCCACTACTGGATCCAAATCATCGGAAGTTGAAAGCATGGGAGACGATAGAAAATCAAAATCAAGAGGGGAGATAGACTGTATATCTGCCCGAATTTCTTCACGAGGGGGAAGAAAAGAGGATCAGTGATGGTTATTATCCCAAGGTAACTTGTCAATGCAAAGCATCTCCAGAATAGATTCATTCGAAGGAAAAGTTGGGGAAATGTAGTCGATTTTAGATGACAAGGAACTCAACCGTGATTGCATCGAGGAAATGTCAGGCACCAATAGATGTTGGTCATTAGACGAGGGAAAAGCGGATTGGGTAGAAACGTATGACGTTTTAGCTGGACTAAGTGGAACGGTGTCACCTAGTGCATCAAATTCCAATGGACGAGGTATAATCCAAGGGTCATATGATTCCAAAGATTGATAAGCCGCGGTCAAAATCATATCAACGGTGGCAATATGATGGGTAGTCAGTGGAAGTGGTGTAGGGAAGGTACCCATGAGGCTAGAATCTTTCAGTAAGCCAACACCAATGCTTTCATACGTGATCTTGTGGTCTCCCAAGAAAGGAATATTGTTGGTAGCGGGAGCACGAGCATCGATCGTGCAGAAATCTAACTGATCAACAATGACAATTTTGCCCTGATGAGGAAATTGGACACATCGAAAAATTGACAAGGCAACGATAGTCATAGCATAAAACCAACTTCTTCCAAGTAATAAGTTGTAATCGAGGGGAGCATTGACCACCGCGACATCAACAGTAATAGTTTTGCCACCCAATTGGATGGGCAGGGACTGTAAAAGCCCATGGGGATGAAAACCTCACCCATCGAAGGCACGTAACATCGTTAGGTATTTGTTGAGTGCTGATTATTTTAAACCTTTCCAACACGCCAAAGACATGACACAAGTTGAGGCTCCCTCATCCAGAATAGTTCGGTGGATTTGCTGATTATGAACAACGACATCAACTTGAAAAGAAAGTTGGTGAGAGAGTCGAGACACATAATTTTCTAGGTTAAACATGATATGGTTGGACGACTCAGGATCAATAGCGCCAAGAGAAGCTAAGAGCATTCTACGTTGACTGGGGTAGTGCTGTAGAACTTCTAACACAGACATAGCACACGGTGCTTGAGCCAAATCTTCAACAATCTTGTAGTTCTGGGCGGCACGTGAACTAGGATTAAAGGTAGCTTTACATATAGTTCTCTTAGGAGGGAGTAATATAGAGTCGAACGTGGATTTCTCAATCTGGAGTGGTCCAGACGGAGGATTAACCGATGGAAGACTAATGGAGGATGATGATGGATCCGATAAATTACAGGTATGTTAGTGTATTTTCCTTTTTCAGGGTTACCTGGTGTGTCATATGTCTCAGAGAGAGTGGTCAAATTGATCCCATTAAACATATAAATATGTGCACTCGACGAGGCCTCATCATGAGGATCGCTAGAACTGCCCCCAGGAGAGGGGGTTTGAGCAACCATGGATTGTTGTTGTGGAAAAGGCTAGGTAAGCACAGCGGGTTGTGACTTTCCTTGGAAAATTTTGGCCACTTCATTGCAAAGTGGACAGTCTCGAGTGTAGTGATCGTCACCACAAATGATACACAGGAATTTCAGCTTCCGTTGTGTTTTCTTTTCGGTAGCAGGTGGTTGAGCTTGATTTTTTGTTTGTTCATTGTTATTTTTTGATTTATTCTTTGTCTTCTTCTTACCTCCGGATTGTTGCAAAGGGGTAGATTGAACTGCATTTACCTCAAAGATCTGAGTTTGGGGGGAGGTAGAGGAGGGTGTAGTCGATTTGGAAAAAGATTGAGTTTTGACGAAACCGATAACACCATCCTCATGAAATGAGGATGATGGCTTAGAAGGATCAGTATTAGCTCGAGCAACATTCGAAAGAAAATCATACAAAGTACCAGATTGGGAATAAACCAAATATAAATACTGAGTCCAAGGAGAGCACCCCCCTATACCTTACTAGGGAGCATTATAACGCTCTGACTACCAGTCTATAGGGGGGCATCAGCACTCCTAACAGTGGTATAGGGGAGCGCTCTCCTCTAAAAACTCAATTTTAATGGATCTTTAAGATGGCAAGAGGTTCATAAACCCAGTTAACCATTCCCCTTCTTCCAAATAAAATGTTTGAGGTGTTTCAAGTGTCTTTTTGATGTTGTTATAAATACGACATAGGAATTATGGCAGTATGTTTTTCTTGACACTTGCGACACTTGTGAGAAAAATGCGACACTTGTAATGACGACACTTGTGACACTATCGAAGTGAGTAATTTTGATGTGTAACAATAACTTTCACAATAAGTACAACCATTAAGTAACTCAACCATCTATCTTAATAATGCGATATATCTTAGTTAACATTAAATAAGGATTCCATTACCAATCTTTTGGTAAGAATTAAAGGAGACCTATCTCCTCTTAAACAATATAGAAACACATGTACTAACTTACAATCTAATTTAAAGGATCCAAATATATTTTAAAGCCATATATAAGTACGTAATTACTATCTTATAATTCTAATTTAATTTAAGAAAGAACAAATCTATTAAATCCATATATAAGAACTCAATACTTTCTTAAATTCCAAATTTAAATTTTGAAGGAAAGACCCAACTTCTTTTTAAAACATTACATGAGAACTCAAGGCTACCTTACTTGCATGCCCATTTAACAAAAAGGTCAACAAATAAAGAATATTTTAAAAGAATCTCACCCTCCTTCATATTTATATACAAGACTATAGGGATCTTACTTCATGGCAATAGTCAAACAAGATTTTTGTTTCTTTTTATTAGCTTCTTCAACATCTTATACAAAAGTCTATAAGTTTTCAATTCCAAATAGGAAATTGGTAAATGTAACATGCTAAGTATTACTTCTCTAAGGTAAGAAAACTTTAACAATTCAATCATAAAAAGGATATATGAGATATCCAAGGGCTATCTTGTGTATCCATGAGAACTGAAGACGAAGGGAACTCATTCCACATCATACGCTTAAGGTAGAATTGAAATCTACTCAATAAAACATTATGCCTTAAGGGAATTTAACAACAATTTAAATCAGAGACTGCCCAGGCTCTAGGCAGTGAACATGCAAGGGTAGAGGAATTCTATCTACACTTAGACTCCAAGAAAAGTACTCGGACAACTACCTTCTATAACCATACAAAGGAAATTAAAGAAGATCACCATTAAACAATGCATAAGGCTTTAAATTCAACACACAACGATTTTATGACTTCAAAGGTGGTTAAGCCCTTAAGGGGAGATAGTCGCAACACAAGCCTACAAACGAGGAAATGAGGGAGATTCCACAAGGACGAATTCCCTCCCAAATCCGGATTATACTCCACTAACTCGCTAAATTCCAGTCATCCGAAATTAAGTGAATAAATTCCACGGGTAGCGGATAAAAAGTTAGCATTTGATACATGTCTATATATCTTAGCAGCCATTGTTCCTTGATAATTGAAATGACAACAACCTCAAAAATTTACTTCTAGATTATATAGAAACCATCGAAGGAAAACTCGCCAATTCGATGTCAAATTATACTATGCAGTAACAACAACTTCTAAAATCTAACATAGAGAATCCGAAGTTGTTCTTCCACGATGGTGTTCTTTCCGGTCTCCCGCTTGCTAACCATCGAGACTTCACAGTACCTCCCAGTCAACGCTAGGGATACTCTTCTTCCCCTTATCCTCGAGCCGCAAAGGGGCCATGCACACAAAACCAAAAATCCTCTAGCTCCAAGCTTGCCTCGCAAGGTAGAGCCACCACTCTCTCTCAAGTTGGGTATCCCAACTCTCACAAGTAAAACTAGTCAAAAATAATTCGATAGCATAAATTTACCCCTTTCATCCCCTTTCCCATCTAGACTATTTTCTTTATAGGAATTTCCTCACTGACACATCCCCACTTGCACAATTAATTACATATTTTATTTTAATTTAAAAGTCAATTTCCCTTACAATTCTCAAATGAGCTCCTTAAATGGCTCCTAGTTGTCTCTTTATATCCATATTCGTATTTAATGACTAACGCCTTACTAAATATTAATTAGAATTAAATACGAGTCTTCTCCTAGTTAAACTAGTGTTAGCTAGACTCTAGATACTATTCTATGTGTATACCTATTCTCTCATGCTTTATTCCTTTCTTATTTTAAAATTCCATTTTGGTATTTTCTTGCACACATGTATTAAATCAAATCTTTAGATTTCTTTAACTTTTCTTAATTCTTAAATTGATTCACTCATTCCTTTTTAATTTAATTAATAAATTTGTTTAGACTCCTTACAAAAACTTGGACTTAGGTTAAATTTTAGAATAGACTTAGACTTTTATGGGGATTTATAATTAATAAAATTACTCATTAATTAATTATTTTAAATCTGAGAATGTCAAATCAATTTATTGTTTTCTAGGCCACCTAAATTCGTTGACTCAAGTTTCTTTTTAAATTACACGACGTGCCCTTCAAGATGCACTCCCGTGCTCCAAGGGTGCCACTCGCCTTTTGATTGGTTTTGGTAGTTGTCCAACCCTTGGAGTCAACACTCCATTCGGACAAAACTGTGAGAGACTAAGGACTTTTAAGGAGTAAGGACTCTGGCTTATTTTGTGCCCCTTAGAATCTTCATGAGCGACTATATCAGTCTGCCCTCACGACATCGTGGACCTCTCAAACTAGGTAATTGTTAACATATAATTCGAGCTACGTCAAGAGTGCTAGTAGGTTGTTACAGGGACGTTACCGCACCTCTCCCTCAATATCTGGTTTTTGTGCATGGCCCCTCTACTCCTTATGTGAGTCAGATTAGCAAGCATTCGTTAGCCTGCATCCATTGACAAAACACTGTCACTGATCCATATACATAACCATACTAAATCAATCACATGACACATGCGTAAAACTGAAATGCTCAAACAAAACACAATCCACTCATTGACTCAATCTAAAGCCCAAGGAGGTCCATTGATGCCAACAACATCCACAATCTAGTACGTGTCCTGCACACTTATGTAAACTCATCAATAACATCTGTCAATACATATATAACAAATGACAATAAATCACAACCATCAACATCAACATAAAACTCCATAATCGAAACAAATAACCATGTACTATAACCAGATCACATACACTCAAGTGTCCTCAAATAATAAGTCGATAACATGTGCTCGCAAGAGCAAAATGTTACATACATATTCATTATAACTACACTTTCACCAACAATTATAATCTTAAATATTAAATAAATGTATAATAAAATAAGTCTTCATTGTTATTAATGAGGAAAATGTAATAAGAAAGGATTATTTGTAATAAGAAAGGTAAGATAATCCGTAAACATAATTGTAAGCTTTCAAACATACATTCTTAGAAAGGGATTACCATATGAACTTATGTAACAATACTAAGGCAAGGTACATGAAAATCTTGTACTCTTATAAACCATGGCATATACTTATTTGTTCTTCTCATGAAGAGAAAATGTGGTCGATGATTAAATCGTTTATATAACTTATAAATGTACATTTATCATAAAAATTTGATAAAAGGGAAAAGATAATTTATATTGGTAATTCTTGATATTTAGATTAATTATTTAAAAAAAAAATATGCAAGTTTTAAAGCATCTCACACCAAATTTTAAAATATAACTTATGAAAAAATAAAGAAACAAATCCTATTACATAAAGTAGTAGTTTGGATCACTCTTTTCAAATTAAATGTAGATTCTATTATGTAAAGATGTTGCTGTATTATGTAAAGTTGTTGTTGAGATGATTCTGTATGAATTAAATATGAGTTGTAAGACATCTTCCAATCAAATTCACAAAAAAAATTACCTTTTTTTTCCAATAGAAAATTTGCCCAATTATATTAGTAAATATAATTTGTTTACATCATCAAAATCCATGACTAGGATTGATACAGGTGACAGACAGTCCAAAATGGAGAAGCTAGGGAAACTCATTCCCCTTTACAATTTTTTTTATCACATGTGAAGGAACCAAAATGGATCCAGGAGAGATCTTCAAAAAGACAAAATCTAAACCAACTGAGAGAGAAAAAATTGTCTAAGATATACACGGAAATAGCTTGGGACCTTCAATCCCATTAATCCATTGGTAAAAAGTGATTCAGCCTTCTGGCTCCCTCAATGACAACTTTGAAAGATGATCAGCTTCAACATTATATTCCCCGTAGATGTGCTAAAAAATTATGTCATGGAAGGATTTGATTAAATCATTTATTCTAGATTTCCATCCCTCAATAGTACTTGATTGAATTCTACCTCTATTGGATATCCAATCAATCACTACTTTAGAATTGCCCAGGACTTGAAGTCTATGGAAAGACATATGTGAAGCCAACTTGAGAGTTTCCCATACTCCCAGTAACTCAACTCTAGTATGTGTGCCACTCCCACAATTAAAAACCCATCTATAGATTGTTAAGTCTGGTGTTTTAAAGACTCCACTAGCCCCACATTTTAGGCCATCCAGCTAGGCAGCTCCATCAAACCATGCAGTGGTGATAACCCTTTGTGTAGAAATCATAATAGCTCACAAAGGGGCAAACTTTTGACTTGTCAATTATCTTTTATGAAGGCCCAAGGTTTTATAAATCACTAAGTTAATAGATGGCTTAATCTCCTTGAAAATTGTTGAGTTCCTCTCTAACCAAATAAACCAACAAATGTGGGCAACAATCAATGTAGGGACAAACTTTTCCTCAACCCAGTTTTTAAAACAATGAGTCAAGGTGTTCCCATTCCAACAATTTTTGAAACAATGAATCGTGGCCAATCTCTCCCAAACTGATTTAGTGAAAGAGCAATGAATGAAGAGATGATTGATGTTTTCATTATCTTGAAAACAAATATGACAACGATTAGGTCCTTCCCAACCTCTATTTTGTAGATTTTCCCAGGTTAAAATCTTATTCTCCACTGACAACCAGATAAACAATTTGATTTTGAGTTGTAGGTCCCATTTCCATAGAGCTCGTCTCTACCCTTTTATTTTAGATAAACCCTTAGTTGGTAACGAATCCTGATAAGTATTCTTTACAGTGAGGGATCCTAAATTATCGCCTCTGATCCAAAAAAATTCATCTTCTTTGTCTTGGAGGTAGGCACCTGAGTCGATCAGATCCCTCCGAAATAGGTTCCATTCTGCTTCTAAAACTCCTGAAAGGCCTAATTCTATACTGGAGATCCAAAAGGAGGAGGAGTGATGGTCCGTGAGCCTCCTAGCTTGCAAGAGAGAGGTGATATTGCACTTTTTTAATTCAGACATAAGATTTAAAGAGATGAAATATTTATCACCCATTCCTAAGATCTTTTCTCTACCATGGGCAATGAGATGACCCAAACCCGACGACCATCTTAACCAATATGTAATCAAATGGACTGATTTCAATAAACCTTTCCAGAATCTGGATGTCATATTTAGGTGAAAATTAGAAGATTTAAACCATTTTTTAACAATAGTGTGGGGAAGGTACTTATCAATAATCACTTTATGCCAAATACCATCACGCATTAAAACACGCCAAAGAGAATTTGCAGCCAAGGCCTTGTTGAAGTCGAAAATATTTTGCAAACCCCATCCACCATATTTTTTTGGAATTGTGAGAAGTTCCCACTTGCAGAGATGATAATGTTTTGACTCACTGTTTCCCTTCCAGAGAAAATTGAACACAATTTTTCTCAAATTATTTAAAACAGTAAAAGGGATGGCCTCTAGAGACATCCAGTACACCGGTTGGCATTCTAAAAAAAACTTCAATAAGGTAAGGCACCCTCCCAATGATAACCACCCGTAGCACCAATTTCCTATCTTCTTTTACACTTTCTACAACATCCAGTTCCAATCTTCGACTCGCTGCAGCCCGGTTTTCAAGTGATAGCCAAGATATTTAAAACTAGTTGAGAGATTAGAGAAAGTAAAGGGCAGAAAAGTTTTGTAAGGAGCTAAATCCAAAGATGACAGTCCTTCATGAAGGACAAAAGATTTTGATTCATTTACCTTAAGCCCATATGCCAAAAAAAATAGTTTAATGATCTTATCAATCTCCCACCATTCACTCATTGAAGCATTTGACATAATAATGACATCATCTATGAACAAAATATGAATAATTTTTATAGTTCTGGAGAATTTTATACCAGTCATCAAACCGTCATTCTGACCCTCTTTTAGTAGAAGGTTGAGTCCTTCCATAACCAAAATAAATAATAGAGGCGATAAAGGGAATCCTTGGCAAAGTCCTCTGCCACTTTTGAAGAATTCAATGGCCTCCCCATTTACTAAAACAACAAAAGATGAGGAAACAACACAACTCATAATCCAATTGGTCATCCTAATACCCAGACCAATTTGGATTAATATCATCCTTAAAATATCCCAATTTATACAATCATATGGCTTCTAAAGATCTAGTTTCAAAACTAGCTTTTTTTTATATACTATGGAGACATTCATGTACCATCCCAATAGTATCTTGGATCCGACGACCTTTCAAAACCCCCAGCTGCTCTTCTAAAAGCGATCTGGAAAGTATAGGCTTTATCATGTTTGATATAATCTTTGTGATAACTTTGTAACATAGGTTGCATAAGGAAATAGGCCTATAATCCCCGAAAGTGTGAGGCTTATTAACTTTTGGGATTAAGGCTAAAAATGTTGAATTGAGTCCACTGGAAATGATGCCTTTCATTATTGATTCTTCCACCATTTCTAAAATATCCCCCCCAACTAGATCAAAGTAATGTATAAAAAACTCAACCGTCCAGCCATTGGGCCCTGGACTCTTGTCAAGTTTGAACATAGATAAAACCTATTTAAGTTCACCCAAGAGAATCAAACTATAAAGGGCCTCGTCTTCACTTTCAGTGACAAAACTAGAGTATAGAATCACCACTTTAACTTGGTCATGAGTCGAAGGAGGATCTTGTGCTTTAAAAAAACATTAAAATATTTCACCGCCTCTGCTTTTAGATCCTCCTGACCACTGTGAAGAATCCCCATTTCATATATGATCTCCCAGACAAATTTACGATTCCTTCTGTAATTGGCAAAGTTATGGAAAAAATTGGTGTTTTGATCACCACTTTTTATCCATATGGCCCTACTTCTTTGTCTCCAGAGTTCTTCATTTTCCTTTAAGTACTTGTTTCTACTATGTTCAATATTTTATATATATATTTCCTCCTCTATGGTTCTCGAACCACCCAATGAGTTCTGGAGAGTGAACTTAATTTCTTCTTCTAATCAAAACAAAAGTATGTTTTCTTTAATATTGTGTATGTTTTCCCAATGTTTTGTTTTTTACTTTAGTTCTTTAAGTTTCCAAACAAACCTTCTTTGTTTGATGCACTCACAATTGAATTTTGGGTCTGTCTAGATCTTTTGAACCATATTAGAGAAATATTTTTCTAGCAACCATTGTGAGTTTAATTTGAAAGGGTAAGCCTTGAACAATGGAGAAATTTCCAACTGTAATAACACTGGAGCATGGTCTGATATAAATGGGTATTCCACCCATGACCTATAAATACCAACACTTGTGAGTAGTTATTCTGACACGAGAAACCTGTCCAGCCTTTTCTCAATAGAATCCATACCTGGGCGCCTGTTCCTCCATGTTGGTACCACCTTCCCCGACTCGATATGAATAAGTTTTTTGTTTTGGAAAAGAGATTTAAAAAAATCGTCCAAGTACCACACTATAGCCAAGCCACCCCAAGTCTCACCCGAAGATAAAGTTAAGTTTAGATCCCCTGCAATAACTAATTTTTTAATAGATAACAGCCCGGAATCAGCAACTAGGTTCTAGAACCTTTTCCTCTCCAAACAAGGACCATAGATATTAAGCAAGGAAATCTCCTTTTTGCTAGCGATACAAGATCTTGTCAATAAAAGTCCACCAACATTGAGAAACATAACAAGATTGTAAATGTTCATATCCCACATAGCCAACAATCCACCGAAAGTACCAAATGAATTAACCGCACAACTAACCCAGTTTGGGCGAAATGCATGCATGAAAGATCTTGAATTTTGAGCAGACACCAAAGTTTCCTAAAGAAATACAATATCAGGACGTGTTCTATCCAGTACACGTCGAACAGAGGTAGATTTTAGGGTGCCTCCAGTCCTTCTAAGGTTTAGAGATAAAAAAATCATTATTTTTCTCATGCCAGGGCCTTCATTTCTCTAAGTGCCCCACTATCAGTGGAAGGAAAAGTGTCGGGATCCATGGAAGTCGTAACAGTAGATTTTTCCGGGCACTCCTCATCTTCAATGGCGAGTATTATATACCCAAGCCCCTAGACCAGGAAAAATCTCTCCCTGCCCCTGTTATCCACATTTTTGGTTATCGAGATGATAATATGATTATGTCATGATGATGGAAGATCAAACTCTTCATTAAGAATATTTTCCTGAAGAAGGTTACACTTGTCATTTTCTCAAAAATCATATTTTGAAAATAGTTCGCAGGCTGCATATATACTCTCCTGTGGGAATCCTTAATTTCCGCATGCTGCACTCAGCTTGACTGCGGACTTTCCGCACTGTGTTAATGGTTAGGGTGCAGACATATTTCTAAAGGAGGAAAATGAATAAGTTCTCGATCCTTCTAGAAAGAATCTTCTAGAAGGGTGAGTTGGAGTTCGAATGGTTGGCAAAATACTGACTTTCCAGATATCTTGGGATCAT
>SNQJ01S0020843.1:14482-43445 GCA_010110895.2 Picea sitchensis
GCATGTGCCTTGGTTGACACATGTCACCCATAAAGTTTCATGCACTCCATCAGCATGCATTCCTCTCCAGGAACTTAGGACACAACATATATTTCACATGGCTTTTGGAATAATATTAAAATATTATTCCCAAGGACCTATGCCCCTAGGCTCAACACTTAGCCTCTTTTTCCAACCTTCTAGCCCCCAATCCCTTACTCAATCTGTGGAACCTTAGCCCCCCATCACTCATTCATCGTGGTCGGTCTGCACGCAGCGGTTTTTATATTTTTATTAATGTTTTTCATGATACATATACAAAAGCAGGCTCCCAGCCTTAACACTTAGGCTCTCCAGCCTAATAACACATAATCCCACTAGCTTATATAAACTTGGCTCACCAGCCTATAAAACATAATTACAATTCATAATTCAAGCTCTATACTTCATAGACATGATTTACAACAGGGCTCGGCCTTCGGGACATTACAATCCCCTCCCCTTATTTTTTCACTGTCCTCAGTCCAACTTTACACTGCATCTGCAAGCTTTTCAAAATTTTCAAAAAGATGTGGGTACTCTGCCTGCATAACATCTTCATGCTCCCATGTCATGGTACCAGGTCCAATGGACCTTTACAAGCCCTATAACTTGATTCCAGAGTTGTTTGTTTTTCCTGTCCAATATGCGCACAAGATGCACTTGCAGGACACCTTCTTGTTCCACTTGAATCACATTCCAATCGATAACATGATTATCATTTGGTATATATTTCTTAAGAAATGAAACATGAAACACATTATGTACAGTCATGGATGCAGGTAATACAAGCATATATGCAAGTGGCCCAATCCTTTCCAAGATTTCAAATGGCCCACAAAATCTGACTGCCAACTTGGCGCAACTTCCCAACTTCAGGGAACTCCTGTTAGCTTTCACTTTCAGGAAAACATGATCACCTACTTTGAACTCTCTGTGGGTTCTATTCTTATTAGCATAAATTTTTTTCCTGTCTTAGGCAACTTTCAAATTTTGCTTATTTTTTATCATTTGGTCCTCCATCTCCTTGAGAAACTCTGGCCCAACTACTGCTCTATCAACTGGATTATCCCAACTCACTGGAGTATTTCGCTTTCTTCCATAAAGTTCTTCAAATGGGCTCATCTTCAACGATGCATGATACCCATTGTTGTAGGCGAATTCTACCAAGTGTAGGTAGTCTTCCCATGTTGATGGTTTGTCCATCACATACATTCTCATTATGTCTTCTATTACTCTGTTCACCCTCTCTGTCTGTCCATCAGACTCGGGATGATAAGTTGTACTAAAGTTCAGATTTGTTCTGAATCCTTTGAACAATCCTTTCCAAAAATTCAAGGTGAATTTTGGGTCTCTGTCATACACAATCGTTTTAGGAATTTCATGCAACCGTACCACTTCCTTTATGAAAATATCAGCAACATTTGTTGCCTTGTGAGTAGTTTTCAGTGGAATAAAATGGGCAGCTTTTGTAAGCTTGTCCACCACCACCATGATCGAATCATGCAACTTGTGTGTTCTAGGCAATCCTATAACAAAATTTATTGTCACTACTTCCCACTTTAACTCAAGAATGGGTAAACGTTGCAGCAACCCTGCTGGGTGCCTATGCTCAGCTTTAACTTTTTGGCACTCCATACATCTGGTGATGTATTCAACGATCTCTCTCTTCATACTCGACCAAAAGTAATGGCTCTTGACCATTGCTACTATTTTCTGATATCCAGGGTGCCCTGCATAAGACACATTATGCATCTCTTGCAAAATCATATGTTTCAAGCACTGGACATTGGGTACAAAAATTTTGTTCTTGTACAACAGTATTCCATCTGTTTCCAATTTATAAATTTCCATCTTCTGTGGCATCTTACCCTGCTGTAGCTTGGCTACCAATTCTCTATACTGCAGATCTACATTTGCAGCCTCCAGAATTCTTCTTTTAATATCAGTTTGATACATGCTAATGGTTGTAGCATGTAATTCATGCACCCTCCTGCTGAGTGCATTAGCCACTTTATTCTCCTTTCCTTTGATATGCTTGATCTCAAAGTCGTACTCACACATAAATTCCAGCCACCTACTTTGTCTAGCATTTAAGGTTGGTTGATCAAACAAATATTTCAGACCGTTGTGGTTTGTTCTCAATTCAAATCTCCTTCCCATGAGGTAATGTCTCCATTTCCTCAGAGCATGAATGATTGCTGACAACTCCAAATCGTGAGTGGCATAATTCTTTTCATGCTCTTTCAGCTTCCTGGACTCATAACAGATTACAAATCCATTCTGACTGAGAAATCCTCCCAACCCTTCTTTAAACACATCTGTGCACACCATGAAATCCACATTTGGATCTGCAATTCTCAATATTGGAGCGATGGTTAAAAACTGCTTCAATCGTTGGAAACTTTTCTCACACTCTTCAGTCCACTGAAACTTTTTCTCCTTCCTTTGCAAGGAAGTGATAGGGTGAGCTATCTTTGAGAACCCTATGATAAACCTTCTGTAATAGCCCACTAGACCCATAAAGGATCTAGCTTCCACCACATTCCTTGGCGCTAACCATTCTCTGATGGACTCAACCGTGTCAAGATCCACGGTGATCCCTTCTTCTAAAATAATGTTCCCCGAGTAATGGACTTGCCTTTGATAAAACAAGTATTTTCTCAACTTGGCATATAGTTGTTGTTCTCTCAACACTTGCAGCACCATCCTTAGGTGTTTTTCATTCTCTTCCTCTGACTTGGAATACACCAAAATGTCATCCAAGAAGACGATGACTAACTTGTCTAGATAGTCCCTGAATACTCCATTCATCAAGCTCATAAAAACAACGGGTGCATTTGACAGTCCAAACGGAACCACTGTGAACTTGTAATGACCATACCTTGTTCTAAAGGTGGTCTTGGTGATATCTTCATCCTTTATTCTTACCTGGTGATATCCCGTTCTGAGATCTATCTTCGAAAATATTTTTACACCCTTCAACTGATCGAAAAGATCGTTGATCCTTGACAGAGGATACTTGTTCTTGATAGTTACTTTGTTCAACTGTTTGAAATCAATGCACATCCTCAACGTCCCATCCTTCTTCTTCACGAACAGGACCGGGGCACCCCAATGTGACATGCTTGGGTGAATGTACCCCTTCTTTAGAATCTCTTCAAGCTGCAATTGCAACTCTTTAAGCTCTGGCATACTCATTCTATAAGGAGATTTCGACATTGGAGTTTCTCCAAGCATCAAATTTATAGAGAAATTGATATCTCTCTTCGAAGGTAGTCTGGGTACCTCCTGAAATACATCTTCAAAATCTGTTAGTACCACATGGTCGCCAATGTTTGAGACTTTATCTCTAGATGCTTCTTCCACACGAGCTACAAACAATTGACAGTCTTTCATGTAGCACTTTTTCAACTGCATTGCTGAGATTTCTATAACAACAAGAGCTCTAGGAATTCCTTGGACTATTTTCTGATTTCCCTCCTCATCTAGGCATGTAAATTCCTTGTTACGATAGTCCATGAGGGCATGGTGCTATTCCAACCAATCCATCCCAATTAAACAGTCATAAGAGCCTAAAGGCAAAATATTCAATTCATCCTTCATGCTCAATCCCTTCATGTCCACTGGAAAGGACTTAACCAACTCAGTGACTTTCCTCTTGGTGTAGCCAACTGCACTAACCAATACTTTTCATGTTTGCTTCTTGATAAATGAAAACTTTCCACCACCCTAGGATCTACATAACTATGGCTAGCCCCTGAATCAATTAAAATAATAAATGGTTGGTTGTTAATCATACCTTCCACTTCAATCATGCGCGACTGAAATTCATCTTGCTTGTTGTCCAAGGCCACATAGATCCTTGGCATTCTACTGCCCATGTCCTCCACTGTTTCAACTTGTTGAACATTATGGAAAGCTCTTGCTTTTCCATTTTTATGGGGAAAATCTCTGTACTTGTGGTTCTCTTTACAGCTCCAACACTAAATGGGCATCTGTCTCGGCCTTTGTTCCCCCACTTCAGCCATTCTTGGCTCTCTAGACGATGGATGTCCTTGAGGACTGTTTCTGAAAAAGAGAGGTTTGTTTCCCTTCTGCCTCTGTTCTTTCTTAAACTTCTTCTGGTCATCCCAAGCCTTCCAAAAGGTAGGATTTTCTCTTTGCTACTCATATAAGCATTTCTCTCTTCTTATTGTTTCTTCCGTAGTCTTAGGATCATCATACTGAATCTTGTGACCAATGGGAGGTGGAATTCCACTCAGATACCTCTGAATCTTGACAGCCTCATATTTGATGAATGGAACATACTTCAGTAATTCCAAAAACCTTCATTCATATTCATCAATGGTCATGCTTCCTAGCTTGATTTCGAAGAACTCTTTCATCTTTCTATCATAATATATTTTATTTTAGTATTTCCTCTCGAAATACCTCTTGAATTATTGCCATGTGATGTCCCTTTCCCTGATGTGATGCACCTGCACAAGTTGATCCCACCACATGGATGCCTTTCCCTTCATTTGATACATGGAAATCCTACCCTTTGCATGAGAGGAATAATTCTGCAGTTCAAAGTATTTCCTCATACCCAGCAACCAAGTTTCGGCATCTTCCTCCTTCTTATGTTCTCCATCGGACGTTGGAGGCTTGATCTTGTTCATCTCCCATTTCAATTCATCCACTCCAGATATTCAGTGTTTTCTGGTAGGGGATGGGCTTGAACTGCTATGTGCTTCCTTATCGGAATGCTTTAGGGAGCGATGACAATGTCTTCTACCACTCCTCGATCTTATTTTTCTCTCAGGGGTCCTGCGACTCCCTGTTTTGCTTGTGTCACTCTCCTTTTCCAATTTCCTTTCTAATATTTCCAGGTTCTTCAACATCTTTAAGTTGAATTCACCTTGTTGATCCTTGAACCTCATGAGCTTTCGGCAATCGGCTTGGCGAGCCTGGGTATCTTTTTGTAATCTTTCAATGATTTTCATCACATTCCCTTCCTTATCCAATTCTCTTCTGTGCCCATAGGAGTTCGATCCTTCGACTCCCAAGTTGACATCCCTTCCTTCTCTTTCGTTCTCTGAATTGGAGGTAATCCACACCTCTTCCATTTCTATACTCGGCATCGATTCGCGGCTGTGCCGACACTCGTTGAACTCTGCACACACAACATGAAGTCAACCAAAGTTTTTTAGGCCTTAAACCCTTAATAAAATTACAACATTCATAAACCAACGCGAATAAGAAAACATTTTGATTCCACAAATTTTCTGATCTCTGTTTGGCTTTGCAGTTTCCAGTGATAGCCCCCGTTTTCTTAGTCCCCAACCCATGCATCCATGGGCGGTGATCAAACGCTAAAATTCTAGGTGCTACAAGGCTCTCCAAACGAAACATCAGGTTTCGGGATTTTGGGGCTTCGGGGTTTTGGTCCTGAAGGTTCTCGCACTCGCTTCCCTCTCCAACTCCCGACATTCGAAAATTTGATTTTATTACCCTCCGGGCCAATAGCATAGTTGTTTCCCACCAAGTTAGTGACACATGGTGTCCTTAAGAAGGTCCACCTCACTCCCAACAATGTCAGGGGGCCCCACTACTTTTGTTTTTCGTTTCGGAGTTTCAGGCATCAGGAGTTTGTGCATCTACACATCTCAAACTTCTGTTTGCTGAAATTCTTAAATTACGGTATATTCATCTACTTGATCCAACGGTCAAGTTCCTCTCCTACGATCTACGGTGTAGATCGTTTCGGGATTTCGGGGTTTCGGGTTTTCAATAACTCGGAGTTCACAATGCAGCGACTCCAAATCTCTTGTCACTTCAATCCCCGAATTTCGATACACGAGTTCTTGTACGAGATCCAACAATCCTCGATGATTTGGATATAATGGTCCAGATCTCTCCTATGCTTACACCTATCAAATCTCTTCAATGGTAACTTCCTCGCTAGTTGGCTGGATTCAACGGCTCACAGGATTTCGACACTTCGTCCTAGAAGCGCTCCATCGTCTGATTCTACCCTTGTTAATCTCTTTCGCGATTCGGGACTTGGAGTGACGAATTTGGCCTATGATCCAAGTTCACGATCCCTGAATTCATGAAATGATCCAATGTTTCAAACCAACCATGATCAACGACCCACATTTATTTTGGATCCTAGGGTGGTGAGTTTCTCCATCCACTAACCACCTTGCAAATTCTGGCCATCTTACGGCCCTCGCGATTTTGCGAGTTCTCCATAGAGAATTATGACCGTCCAACTCTGCTTCTCAAGGACTTCTGGCCAATGACTTGGTACCCTCTTTCTGAACCTTCATCTACTTGATCCAACACTTCTGGTGTGGAGTTCTCTCTCTCCCTATGGACATATACCACACTGGTTGTAGTTTTATAATACCGCTACACCTCCTGAGCTTTGTAACATGGTCAAGTAGTCTGTTGACACTTAGAAACATTATGAGGTTTGAAATTAGTCCTCAAGACACAATTTCTTCTCAAAACCTTGGTCCAAACACCACTTATCCAGCCCATCCAAGCTCAGCATTGAAACTAGGCTCTGATACCATACTGTAACGTCCCCTGGCTGTCATCCCACTGGCCGAGCAAATGCTACTGTGCAGAACAACATCATTCTCATACTTAATTAATAACATGCATTTAAGTCATATTAAACACATTTAACTCAGAGTAAGAACAAGATTACTGCTAACATAAATAATCCCTATCATTAATAATAATTCATATGCACAACATAATACATGATACATATAAGCATCATAGGCATGCAAAACATAATATTAAGCATAAGCTAATACTTATCTTTGAAACCGTGGTAATTCCACCAACCATGTTTAGGTCTTCCACGAACCTCCCAACCTTAGACCACACTACTCTTCATGCTCAGTAGTGGGTCATCCCCGAGATGGGACTAAGCTCCACCCAAGGCAAGGAATCCTAGTCTAGGCTGAGGTTATAGGGAAAACTGCACAGAATAACCATAAGGATTCTTCTCAGGATGCCTTCTTACACCCACTACTCACGGACTCTCATTCCCCACATGCCTGTTCCGCCCGAGAGTATACACCTTCACAAGCACAGTCCATCAATGCTTCACCTCCCTCTCTAGGTCTCGACAACAATCCAGATTAGGAAGTCTTAGAGCTTCGTAGTGATGCAAGAGCATCATACAAAGCCAAAGCTGAAGCACGCGCCTAGACAAAGGAACAGTTGGACTCACAGATGGGAAAAAGGAGAACGTTTTTATGAAAACGTTTTTAATTTTGAAATTTGAAGCATTAATGTAATAGCTAGGAAAAGGCGTACTTACATTTACATCTTGGAGATATCAATATATCTGGAGAGATTACTCTCATCTACTAGATGTATTAGGCATTTAAGTCTGTTAATGTAAAGTAGGTAGATATGAATGTTAGATTAGACAGTTTTAGAAGCATAGGAGGGAAAACGAATATAGACACCCTCATCCTTGTATTATTGTAACTTTGGATGATCATTTAGAATTCATAAGTTGTAGAGTTGTAGCAGAGAGTTGTAGAGAAGAAACCATGTACACGAGCACTTGAGTTAATATATGAAGTTTTGACTCAATTTTCACAGTGTTGTGATGCTTACTGTTTACATTTGTTGAATGCTATGTTTACAGTTGCTTTGTTTCTCTATTTTGCATTTCTTTCAATGTTTTGTTATGTGTGATTTCATGGTGAATGTATGAAGTCTGAGAGAGGAAAAGAATGAGTTTCAATTGTTTCTCTTCCTGAGAATTCCTGCAAGGAGTACAACGAACGTACGCAAGGTGTGCGTTGATGAGGGTTTGAGATTTATCTCAGAAAGTTCAGGAGAGATACCGTTGTTCTCATACTAGCTGAAGTGCAGGTGAATCACAGAGTCATGGAAGTTGTGCGCAGGCCAGTTGAAGCCTTGGATTTTATAAATCCAGAAGGAAGGTTGAAGGACCACTGTTGCAAGGAGTGCACAGGGTCAGAGATCCAAATAACCAGAAGTTATTTGAAGGTTTTCCAAAAGAAGTGCGAGCAGTGATAATTTTGGAAGCCTGAGTTTATAAGTGAAATCTCAGGAGGGATTTAACCTTTGATGTGTTCAAAGGGAGACGGAGGTAAAAATCGTCTCATAGAAGTTAAGTTCAGTAGGGATAACACCTAGTCGTTTGGACAAAAGTCTTAGAGGAGTGCATCTGGTGGTCATAATTCTCCGTGGAGAACTCATGAAGTCACGAGGATCGTAGGATCCAAAGGAGTTGTAAGGTGGTTAGGAGTTGGTTGAATCTACCACCCTGACATCAAGAATCGACGTGGACCGTTGATCATGGTCTGTTGAGCCGTCAGATCATTTCTAGGATTCGGGATTCACAAGTTTGGAGTGCAGGCCAAAATCCTTGGTCACTCTAAAACCCGAATCGTGAAAAGGATAATCAAGTGTGAAATTTCGACATATCGGGGTTCGTCATTTCGAAAATCCTGATGACAAGGAGCTGGGGCGCTTTGCAATGAAAACCCTGAAGTCGCGAAACACGAAGTGTCATCGGAGTGAAATTTTGGCATTTCAGCTTTTCGGGGTTCAGGAAGTAGAGGAGACAAGTGATTTTTGGAACCGAGAGTTTCAAACCCCTGGTACACGAAATCCCAAAAAAGGGCCGCTATTTCAGAATTCGGGAATTGGTGCCGCTAGTGAGTTGGGATCGAGAATCGCGAACTTCCGGTACACGGAGTCCCGAAAGGCCATCGATCGCACATTCCAAGGGACGTTGATCCATTTCATCATTCTGACATTTCAGAATTCAAGGAATCATAAGGCAAGAGGAATGATTGTTGGGTCATTTGCTCAAGTCCCGAAAAGCCAAATTTTGTGGCAACAGGTGGTGTGCATTGGAGCAGTCAACCCTCGTCGACAATTCACATTTTCTCATTTGTCAAGAGCTGTGGGATATATCGGGACTCTCCAACTCCCGAAACCTGAAGTCCTTTGTGGCTCAAAGAAAGGGTTTGATTAACCCTTGGCATGGTTTTAGTGAATATCCTATGCGGATCTCGGCTCAAGGGCAGGGGGTCTGCCTTAGTGTGGTATCAGAGCCTGGAACAAATTCTTTTCTTTCAGTAGCAGAGAGAAGGTAGAAAATTTTACAGCCATGCCGCCGGGAAGAGGAGACAGGAAAATACCTGATCCAGTAGAGGAAAGAGAAATGTCGAGAAGAAGAGATAGGCAAATACGTGATCCAACAAGGGAAAGAGAGATGTGTGAATTACATTCCAAGCTTGATGCTATGGAGACAACACAGAGGTGCACAGTCGATGCTGGGGATATCAGTGAGGCTGAAAGTGAAAATGAAGATGGAAACGAAGGAGAAGAAGTTCCAATTGAAGATGTTGTAGAAGAACGCTTATTCAGGGATGTTGCAAGGATAGGTGCTAGAGAAAAATGGACATTCCAGTGTACAAAGGCAACTTGGATGTTGAATAACTTCTAGACTAGATTAGAGCTCTAGACAAATACTTCAACTATGAGGATGTCGAGGAAGACAAGAAAGTCAAACATGCCATTACTAGACTTAAAGGGCATGCAACGTTGTGGTGGGATGAACTGCAGGCTGACAGATGCTGCAAAGGCAAGCAGAAAATCAAAAGTTGGAATAGAATGGTTGCAAAAATGAAAGCCAAATTTATACCTAGGGATTATCAAATCTCTCTGTTTTGGAGGATGCATAATTTGAGACAGAATCTAATGTCAGTGAAGGAATACACTGAAGAATTCTACAAGAAAAACATCAAAGCAGGTCATCGGGAAAGCGATGATGAAAAAGTTTCCATGCACATGAATGGTCTACGATATGACATTCAAGATGAGATGAGCATGATGACCATCCGAAATGTGGAAGATGCTTATCAGATGGCTCTGAAAGCTGAAGAGAAGTTGAGTCGGAAGCAAGGTCAAAGAGGCCGAGGCAAAATTCAAAGCAGAGGCAAGACAATTGCCCAAGATAGGACTCATAAACCTAAAGAAGAGTGAAAAAAACATCAAACTCAACCTGAGAGGGGAGGAAGCTCACAAGGAAGGCAGTATGATGATAGAAATACTTTTCCTCGAGCTAGAGGACAAGGAAGAGGCAGAGGAGGTGAAGTGAAATGCTTTGTCTATGGAAAAATCGAACATAAATCCTATGAGTGTCCAGATAAGAAGAAAAATGGAGGTGAAACTCACATTGTCGAAGCTCAAGGATGAAATGTTGAGGCAGAAGACGGTAAGGGCGGAAGATCCTTAATTATGAGGAAATTTCTCTTGAAGCCAGAGAAGGAGGCATAGAACCCAACCCAAAGAAACAATATGTTTCAGACTGCTTTCAAAACCAAAGACAGGGTATGCAAGGTCATAGTGGATAGTGGTAGCATAGATAATATCGTATCTACAAGGATGGTAGAAAAGTTGGAGATGGAGACTATTGTACATCCAAGCCCATACAGTGTTTCGTGGCTACAAAAAGGACATTAGGTAAATGTCACTAAACCATGTTTAGGTGAGTTTAAAATAGGAGGATATAAAGATGAAATATTATGTGATGTCATTCCCATGGATGTTTGTCATCTATTGTTGGGTAGACCATGGCAATATGATAGAAATGTAGTTCATGATGGGAGAAATAACACGTACACCTTGGAGAAAAATGGTAGGACTCACATGTTGCTACCAATTAAGGATAAAGAGGTGAAAACAGAGACGAGTAACACTGTACTTCTCATGAGTGGGAAGGAACTTCTTGATGAGGTTAAGAAGAAGGAAGACACACAATTTATTGTGGTCAGGAAGCCCATAATTGTTTTGACCAATACAAGGATAGATGATTTACCAGAAGAAATCCAGGAGTTGCTGGGAGTGTTTGCTGATATAGTAGTGGATGAACTACCTTGTTCATTGCCACCTATCAGGAGTATAATTCATCATATCGATCTTATACCTGGAGCCAGTTTGCCGAAGAAAGCAACATATCGGTTGACACCATAGAAAAATGAATAAGTTAAGAGACAGGTCCAGGACTTAATGGACAAAGGATTGATTCGAGAAAGCTTGAGTCCATGCGTTGTTCTGACAGTGCTCAGCCCAAATAAAGATGGAGGCTGGAGAATGTGTACAGACTCAAGGGCGATCAATAAGATTACCATCAGATACAGATTTCCATTGCCAAGGATGGATGACTTGATGGATTGCTTGAGTGGAGCAAAGTTTTTTTCAAAGATTGATTTGAAAAGCAGGTATCATCAAATTCAAATGAGAGAAGGTGATGAATGGAGGACAACACTCAAGACAAATGAGGGGTTGTATGAATGGCTTGTCATGCCAGTTGGATTAACGAATGCGCCCATTACTTTCATGAGGTTGATGAACGAAGTCCTGAAGGATTTCATTGTGAAATTCGTCGTTGTATATCTTGATGATATATTAATTTTCAACAAGATAGAAGAATAACACTTAAAGAATTTAGTTCCAGCAATGAGAAGATTACAGTGAGATAAATTTCTGATTAATATGAAGAAATCATCATTCATGAGAACATAACTCATTTATTTGGGTTTTGTTATCTCTGCAAATGAGCTGAAAATGGATCCGGAAAAGGTAAAGGCGATTAAGAATTGGACATCGCCGAAGAGTATATTTGAAGTACGAAGATTCCATGGTTTGGATAGCTTATACAGGAAATTCATACAAAAATTCAGTGGAATTAGCGCACCGATGATGGATACAGTGAAGAAATGACACAAATATTTTCACTGGACAGAGGAAGCAGATAAGAGTTTCAATCTGCTGAAGAAGAAGATCACTGAGCAACCAATTCTGGTTTTGCCAGATTTTAGCAAGACATTCCAAGTCAGGTGTGATGTGAGTGGATTTGCAATTGGAGCAGTCTTGAGCCAAGATGACATACCGATCGCATACTTCAGAGAAAAACTGAATGAAGAGAAGGTTAAGTACTCCACGTATGACAAGGAATTCTATGTCGTCATACAAGCATTGAAGAAATGATGACACTATTTGGTTCCCAAGGAGTTTGTTTTTTACAACGATAATCACGCTTTTCAATTTGTGACTCGACAGGAGAAGTTGAACCAAAAACATGTTAAATGGGTTGAATTCATGCAAAATTTTACTTTTGTGACTAAGCATATTTCTGGAACTACTAACAAAGTTGTTGATGCTTTGAGCAGGAAATGTTTTCTTATGCAGGAATTCAGAGTCAAGAGTTTGGGTTTTGATAACCTCAAAGAAATGTACAGGGATGAACCAGATTTTAAAGAGGCATATGAGGCATCTGAGAATCCAATTCTCAGGGATAAAAGCCAATGGAATGAATACATGATCCAAGATGGATTATTGTTCAGGGGAAATTAGCTATGTATTCTGAAATGCTCCATGAGGGACAATTTGTTGAAGGAAAAACATAGTGGAGGATTGGCCAGGCATTTCGGTCATGACAAGACATTCTCAAAGTTAAATGGCTCATATTTTTGGCCAGGGATGAGGATAGATGTCAATAAATTTGTGGACAGGTGCAGAATTTGTCGACACACAAAAGGAAAAAGGCAGAACATAGGATTATACCAACCATTGCCCATACCTGAAAGGTCGTGGGACGCAGTGAGCATGGATTTCATATTGGGACTACCAAGGACACATAGAGGATATGATTCAATCATTGTGGTAGTCGACAAATTTTCAAAACTGGCACATTTTATACCATGCTAGAAAACCAGTGACACAACTCATATTGCGAACCTGTTTTTCAAGGAAGTCGTCAAACTTCATGGCTTGCCAAAGAGTATCATTTCTGATCGAGATACCAAGTTCATAGGGCATTTCTGGAGGACCTTATGGAAGAATTTGGGGACAAGTTTGTCTTTTAACTCCGCATATCATCCTCATACGGATGGACAAACAAAGGTCATGAAGAGGAGCTTGGGAGATTTGTTTAGAAGCCTAGTGACTGAACACCACAATCAATGGGATCACATTCTGCCACAGGAAAAATTCGCTTACAATGATTCACTCAATAGAAGCATAGGGCAGAGTCCATTCCAGATTGTATATGGAATGCATCCAAGAGGATTTTCTGAATTGAAAGATTATGAACAAGTTGAATTTAGGAGTGCTAGTGCAGAGGAATTTGCAGAAGGAATGAAGGAGCTTCACAACTGAATTAAGGAGCGATTGTAGAGTTCAAGTAAAGAATACAAGCAGAGAGCAAATCAACACAGGCGAGAACTTCAATTTGAAGTTGGTGATATGATTCTTGCGCATCTGAGGAAGGAAAGGTTCCCAAGGGGAACGTATAATAAGCTAAAGATGAAAAAGATTGGACCGTGCAAGTTCATAAGGAAATTTGGGGCAAACACATATGAGATTGAATTACTCGATGGGGTCAGAATCTCACTGATATTCAATGTTATGGATTTGTACCCTTACAGAGCTGAAGAAGCAGGAATAGAGGAGGAACAAAAAGAAATTCAATGGAAAAAACAAATGCCTGTAGCTGTAGAGCCACAAATGGAAAGCATAATTGACAAAAGGGTTAGCAAAAAGACCAGGAGAAAAGAGTATTTTGAATACTTGGTCAAATGGANAGGAATAGAGGAGGAACAAAAAGAAATTCAATGGAAAAAACAAATGCCTGTAGCTGTAGAGCCACAAATGGAAAGCATAATTGACAAAAGGGTTAGCAAAAAGACCAGGAGAAAAGAGTATTTTGAATACTTGGTCAAATGGAAGGGACATCCAGTTGAAGATGCCAGTTGGGAGGATGAAGAAAAAATTCATAGGCATGGACAAAACATGCAAGAGCTCATGAACAAGAGTTTATGAAAATTTTCAAGCGAGGGAATATGATGCAGGAGCATCGTACAAAGCCAAAGCCGAAGCACGCGCCTAGCCAAAGGAACAACTAGACACGCAGATGGGAAAAAGGATCACGCTTTTATGAAAAAAAATTTAATTTTGAAATTTGAAGCATTAATGTAATAGCTAGAAAAAGGCATACTTACATTTACGTCTTAGAGATATGAACAGATCTGGAGAGATTACTCTCATCTTTCAGATGTATTAGGCATTTAAGTTTGTTAATGTAAAGTAGGTAGATATGAATGTTATATTAGACAGGTTTAGAAGCATAGGATGGAAAACGAATATAGACACCCTCATCCTTGTATTATTGTGACTTTGGATGATCATTCAGAATTCATAAGATGTAGAGTTGTAGAAAAGAGCTGTAGAGAAGAACCCATGTATAGGAGCACTTGAGTTAATATATGAAGCTTTGACTCAATTTTCATGGTGTTGTGATGCTTACTGTTTACATTTGTTGAATGATATGTTTACAGTTGCTTTGCTTCTCTGTTATGCATTTGTTTCAATGCTGTGTTATCTGTGATTTCATGGTGAATGTATGAAGTCTGAGAGAGAAGAAGAATGAGTTTCAATTGTTTCTCTTCCTGATAATTCCTGCAAGGAGTGCAACGAACGTCTGCAAGGTGTGCGTTGATGAGGGTTTGAGTTTTATCTCAGAAAGATCAGGAGAGATACTATTGTTCTCATACCAGCTGAAGTGTAGGTGAATCAGAGAGCCATGCAAGTTGTGCACAGGCCAGTTGAAGCCTTGGATTTTATAAATCGAGAAGGAAGGTTGAAGGACCATTGTTGCAAGGAGTGCACAGGGTCGGAGATCCAAATAACCAGAGGTTATTTGAAGGTTTGCCGCAAGGAGTGCGAGCAATGATCATTTTGGAATCTTGAGTTTATAAATGAAAGCTCAGGAGGGATTTAACCTTTGAAGTGTTCAAAGGGAGACAGAGGTCGAAATTGTCTCATAGAAGCTAAGTTCAGAAGGGAGAACGTCAAGTCGTTTGTACAAAAGTCCTTGAGGAGTGCATCTGGTGGTCAGAATTCTCCATGGAGAACTCGCGAAGTCGCAAGGACCATAGGATCCAGAGGAGTTGTAAGGTGGTTAGGAGTTGGGTCAATCTGCCACCCTAACATCAAGAATCGACGTGGACCGTTGATCGTGTTCTGTTGAGCCGTCAGATCTTTTTGGGGATTCAAGATTTGCAGGTTTGGATTGCAGGCCAAAATCCTTGGTCACTCTAAAACCTGAATCGCGAAAAGGATAATCAAGTTTGAAATTTCAGCATATTGGGGTTTGGCATTTCAGAAATCCTGATGACAAGGAGCCGGGGTGCTTTGCATTGAAAACCCCGAAGTCATGAAACACGAAGTGTCATCGGAGTGAAATTTCTGCATTTCGGCTTTCTTAGGTCCGGGAAGTAGAGGAGACAAGTGATTTTTGGAACGGAGAGTCTCAAACCCCCGGTACAAGAAATCCTGAAAAAGGGCCGCTATTTCGGAATTTGAGAATTGGTGCTGCTTGTGAGTTGGGATCAAGAATTGCAAACTCTCGGTATGTGGAGTCCTGAAAGGCCATCGATCACGCATTCCAAGGGACATTGAGCCATTTTGACATTCTGACATTTCGAAATTCGGGGAATCATAAGGAAAGAGGAATGATTGTTGGGTCGTTCGCTCAAGTCCTGAAAAGACGAATTTTGTGGCAACAAGTAGTGTGTATTGGAGTGGTCAACCCTCGTTGACAATTTGCATTTTGACATTTGTCAAGAGCTGTGGGATATATCGGGACTCTCCAACTCTTGAAACCCAAAGTCCTTTGTGGCTCAAAGAAAGGGTTTGATTAACCCTTGGCGTGGTTTTAGTGAAGATCCAGTGCGGATCTTGGCCCAAGGGCAGGGGGTCTGCCTCACGTAGCTGGTGCTGGACTCTCTCTGGAAGAATACCACTTCCCAGCAGACTCCTTCACCTGGAAATAGCTTCTCACAAGCCTGACAAACTGCCTCTTCAACTAAGGGACTTAAAAACCGGTTCTTCAACCCCTTCCGACTCAATTCCCACACGGTGAGGATAACCACAACACAACCCCACTCAGGAAAACAAAAAACAACAACCTACAGATAAATCGGGTATGGATTCATCTCTGCAATGGCGGATAGACTGGGTTTTGGAACTCACAATTCCACTTTCCCCTCCTGACCAGTTCTCTCAATGGTGCATAGGTATGTCAAGGGCAGACGCAGACCAATAACGAAATCATATGGATGATATTTTGGTCTTCAATAATACGTCTCAGTTTTATGGTTCTCAGAGCTACGTGAGGGTATCCGAAATCAGACGCAAAGGATGATGGAATGAGGAGCGACCCCCCCCCACGACTGACTTATGTATTTTTTTAACTGCATGTGCCTGGGTCGACACATGTCACCCATGAAGTTGCATGCACTCCATCAACATACATTCCTCTCCAGGAACTTAGGACACAACATATATTTCGCATGGCTTTTGGAATAATATTAAAATATTATTCCCAAGGACCTAAGCCCCTAGGCTTAACACTTAGCCTCTCTTTCGAACCTTCCAACCCCCAATACCTTACCCAATCTGTGGAAGCTTAGTCCCCCATCACTCATTCATCGTGGTCGGTTTGCACGCAATGGTGTTTATATTTTTATTAATGTTCTGCATGATTACATATACAAAAGCAGGCTCCCGACCTTAACACTTAGGCTCTCTGGCCTAATAACACATAAGCCCACTAGCTTATATAAAAATTTCTCACCAGCCTATAAAACATAATTACAATTCATAATGCAAGCTCTATACTTCACAGACATGATTTACAATAGGGCTCGACCTTGGGGACATTACACTAGTTACTAGAAGAATTCATGATGGAAGTTATGCTAAACCTCGATGATGCATCCCCTCATGAAATAAGGATAATAGAACTTGAAACCAAAAAAGATGCCAACCAAGAAGCTATTGAGCAGTTTATAGAAGTGAACAAATAAGTATTTAAGGAATGATCACATTGGATAAAGACTATATAAAGAAGACCGAGAAAATTTTAAAGCTAGAGGTGACAACCAAGATCTGCGATGGTGAGATAGATTTGGAGAAAATGCAACTGAACAAGATGGAATTAATCTTGAAAGATTATGGATTGTTGAAATAATATATATATAAAATGGAACTTCATAAAGTTGCATGATTATTGTGTTTTGTAACAAGCCCTTCTCATTTTGATTATTCTTAAAAGTGCAAATTCATGGTAGGGAATATGAAACAATAGGTCAGAACTGTCATTTGACATGATGATAGTTACCAAATGTAAATGATCTCTCTTGATTTATAGAAGAGATCATTGCGAGAAGAAGAGGAATTTTTCCCATTGTATGTTTGAACAATACTATTACTGCCTGATAATAAAGAGCAAAAACATTTTGGGGAATTTATGATTCAGACAAATGTGTATTATAATTTTATTTATGTATTTGCCTCTTGTTTGAGTATTATGGAATTATGTTAGATAAATTAGTTCTTAATTGTGTTCTTCATGCTTAAGCTGTCATTTATTTCGTTATGAACACATAAATGATGCTATTGTTACATATTGCAATTAATTGTTAATGTATATTTAGCATTATTGTTTTCATTTATTACTTGCATGTATGAATTATTTATGTTCCTGGTAATATCATTTTCTACTATGCTCATATTATTTTAGTATTATTCTAATCTGGATATGATAGTTTAATATAGAGTTAGATTAGTATATTTTTAGATAGCAACAATTATTATTTTTTAATTCTTATTTTAATTCTTCTGAGAACATTCTTTTCTCATATTCATAATCAAAAAAAAATTAGAGTGGAAACCAAGCCCACATACTGGTCGGAAACACTATCCCAAATGAGAGTAGGTATAATTGGTATATGCCATTGACCATTCTCCCTTAATTTCTTGAGAGGGCCTTTGGACCCATCAACACATAGCTAGATGAGTTTTGGTGGGTTAGGGAATGAATACATTGAGGGGAAAACTTAGACAATCAAGGAAACGTTAGGGTGCGACTGCAAAAATGAGAAAGGGGGTATCAAGGGCTCATTGGAAAAGGGAATGGAGTATCCTATGTCAAGATATAAATTTTAGGAGTGTGAGGGGAAGAAGGTAAGAATATGACAAGTTTAGGGTTGACTCTCCCTCCTTGGTGCATATCCATATATATAAAAATGAAACTGATAAAAAATTAAAGAACACGTGGATGCAGATATATTTCCTACCTATCAGTTTGTTGGCACATGGGAAGTGAAGAGGTTGATGGTAGGTGATCATTATCTCATGGGATTCCTTTTCAAACATGATCCAAGCACTCTCTTTCCATGACGAATTGTGAAACTAAGAGCTTGTGGGTATTTTTATAACTTCTTTGGTTCGTCGGCATGAAAAATGATTTCCTTGTATCAATGTACATCACCTAAAATTTACTAATGGGCCAGAGAGTATTAGTAAACAACATCAATATTCCCAACTAACAAGTGAAACACTTTTCTAGTGAATGATCTTTCCATGTATTTATAATGATGGTGGTATTCCTGTCGATACATGGAGAAAGAATTTGCTTTTAAAAACTTTCAAATTTGTATTGGTGGAGAAGGTTAGATGTAGTCCGACAAGTCGTTGATGAGAATATCATTGGTGCCAATATGATGAGGAAAACTCATCAATATTCAAGAAAATAAGGTATCAGTGGTGATTTCACGATGAGCACCGAGGTGTTGGAGACCAAGACTTGATGGTCGTCGATACACAAAGTCATGATCAAAACTTTTTCTAAGGGCTGAGCACTTTTGCATGTCGGTAAGGAAAACAATAACTCACCGATATTGGATATATCGATGAGGAAAACATTAACTCACCGATATAGGTAGGATCAATGAGTCAAAAACTTAGAAAAACCTTAGGTGGAATTTTGAGAAAGTTTTGGTGAAGATCATAAGGATGAAGTGGCCTCTACAACAAGTCAAGACAATCTGAAGATGATAAAATAAGAGTCCCTATTTCTTAAGAGAAATTGACTCTTTGATAAATGAAACAAGAAAAAGGGAAGGTGTTCGTGCTTAGCACAACACAAAGAAAGATATGACAAGTCAAAGAAATTAAGGAAAGGTAAGGCTAGCCATGGAAAGGAAATTCTAGGCGAGCTAAGGCAAGATGAGACAAGGAAATGCAATGCAAGGAAAGGAAAGGCAACACAAGACAAGGTCAATTAGGTATCACAAGATCCAATGTTGTGTGGTTTTCAAGCATGACACAATTAAGAGGAAAATTGAAAAAGGAATATATCATTTATAATAAAGTTGTTTGGATGTACTTTTCAACATTATTATGACCATATTAAATTGCCAATTCATCCATATAGGTTTCCATTAGTACAATATGATTTTTTGGCACTAAAACTTTTGGAGAAAATGGAAATTGGTAAATAGTTTTTTTTCTTTAATACATTAAGTGGGAAAATAGTTGAATGACAAAATTTAACCCTTAAAATTTTCTTTGAAACCTTTACAAGTTCATCAATTTATCCCATAACTCTTGTAATAAGTCTCACTTATATCTATGTTTCATTTGTATCATAGGATTTTTATAATATTGGCATGTGCATATACCTAAGTTTATATATTTAAATTTTAATTTTAAAAGATATTGATTATAGTGGTTTGAGTTGTAACTTCCCCCATCCCAACCGAGGGGCATTACGATGCATAATAATCATAAAAACATAATTTTATGGTAACTAATTAATTTCCTGTAGCTTACAGATATGAATTACATACATATTTAACTATTGTCTATTACCATAAATCAAATGCATCTATAACATGTAAAAAAACATGAATGCAACCTAATAATTCATCATAGTAGCATATAATTCATTCCCAAATACATAGAATACATGCAAAACAATTTAACTTGTAGATACAACACAACAACAAGATAAAACACTTACCTTTCAAAATAGTTGTGCAACAAGTTTCTTGGGATGAATGTTCCACCCAACCATAGACTGATTGTTTTCAATATCATCATCCATTCACCCCCAAGATGAGGTTACTAATACACAAAAGATGATGGTCTCTCACTACCCACTCACAACTTATAAAATCACAACCCAATGGTATTATCCTACAACAATCCTAATTTTCCACCAGCACTCTTCTTCTTGACCTTCCCAACCTAAGGAATGTACCCCTTCATGACTAATCTCAATCCCCTAGGAATCCCATTTTATTATCAGGGTCTCTCTAGCAAATGTAACCAAGAATATCTTAGCTAGGAACTCAAGGGAACTTGTTGCTAGGAAAAACTACCAACAACAACAATAAACACTTATTGTTTCAGTGAAACTCACACAGTAGTTCACTCTTCGGGCTTGAAAACCTGATTCTTAAATAGTCAAATCCAATATGCTCAAAAAATGGTCCAACATGTTCTAAAATTCACCCTCCATGGATGCATCATTTCCAAGCTTTCTTTCTTTCTCTCTGCTTGCTCCTCATTCATAGAAATTGAATGTGTTAAAACTGTTGTTGTCACCGATATGAATTTCTCTCCTTTGGATTACTTTCTTTACTCACAAACTTCCCCAAGTTGATTTTACTCAACCCATATGTGCCCAATAAGTATGGGATTTAACCACTCTCACCCACCCTCTTACATGTATTCAATAATTGGCTTTGGGAACAATCAGTAAGAAATTACAAGGTTCATATACCAATAACACATTTTGGAAAATGGGTTGAAATAATATTCATGTGTAATTCCCCCTTGGAACCCCTCTTAGACATTTTCCTAGACTCACCCATCTATTGTGGATTAATTCATCCCCCATCTTTATCCATGTCCCCTTATGAGTCATTGTCACATTTTATTATTAAAACATAGAAACACAATTCTCAAATTACATTTCTTGGTTGTAGCCACATATTATATCTACATTAAGCATTAATTAAATTGAGGATTATAGTGGGGATGTTACATGAGTTACATAATAAGGGATCAATAAGGATTGATAATATCAATGTTTTTATGCCATAGATTTCACATGATTATAACTAGAAAAAAAAGAGCCACATGTTTACCCAAATCTAGTTAAGGACTATACATTCATAAACATTAAATACAAAAACAATGAAATTCATAAAAAAAAAAATGTTCCATGGAATATATATATATATATTCAACATCATCTAAACATTCTACAAAATGGCACGTTGTGCCCAATATACAAAATGAGGACAAGTTCCCTAACATAGAAAATTGTCATATGGTGGCCTAGATACAAAATGACAGTCATTGATCACTCATTTACCAATTCCACCCTTGAAAATATCAAGAGCATATTGGAAATCAATCATTCTTCTCTTACTCTAACAAGCACCTTAAGTTGTTTTGTGCTTGGGCATGGTTTGTCATTTTAGATACTTTACAAAGAAACAACATTCTTATAAGTGTTTTTTCTACAATGACTTAAAAGAATTAAGAAATGGTAATTTGTAATCCAATCTAAGAAAACTCACTACAAATGGTACTAACAATCGTGAGGGTGTTACCCTCATTCGGGAACCTAATCTCTCAACAATGCCACCTTACATCATTTACAATGAAAAAATCATGAAATTTAAACAAATATGCATAAAATCAATTCCATTAATGATACTTTAAAAATGAACATCAACACATTTCTCACCATGAATAAATTGAGCAATGGTGGAGAGTCATTGGTAGGTGGATAAGTCGGTTGTAAAACCTTCTCCAAGGAAACATCTATTGTGGCAGGCTTGGTGGATGGAACAGATGGAAATAGTTGTGGGGGTGGGTGGTGTATGGGTGCATCCATTGTGGATGGATGCGATGGAATAAGTGGTGGGGGTGGGCAGCCTATGGGGGAAACCACTGTGGATGGATGGTATATGAAATATGGTGGGGGTTAGAAATTATAAACCCCCATAGTTTGTACAAGGGATGGTAAAACCCTTTGGATGGAAAGAGGTAACCCAAGTGCTGGGGTAGGGTTCCAAAATACTAGACTAGTCCTGCAGTTAGAGAAAAGTGATGGGTGGAATGTAGGTAGTGGTGTTGAATGAAAAAGTGGTGGTATATATGACCTAACAATGTATGATACAACATGAATACATATTATTTATATTTTTATTAATAAAAAAAGTAAAATTTAACAAAAAATATAACAAGTTTGATATTTAAACAAGATTTAACTCAACACATAATACTTGTGAAGGTGGTGACTTATCCATCCCAATTTGACATGGATCATCACCATATGGTACCACAACCTATAGAAACACAAGAGCATTACATTTGAGGATGTTACAAAATAAAGAAATCACAATGGTGAATTTATCAAATGTGACACATACATGTGTATGTGGTACACTGTATGAACACATTGCCTCTATTGTTGCATCAGTGGTGGAGAGCTACATCGATGAATATATTGACATAGAGGCTATGATATAGGGGCATAGAAACTGCAAAACATCATACAATAAGATATCAAAATAAATACACATAATACTATATATATATAATCATGAAGAAAATAGAGATGGTTAAGATACTAACTTCTTCCATGAAACTCTGATGTGCATTTCCCTCCATTGGCACATAACAATTTTGTGTGTAACTCCAACATCTATGAGGCTGGCATGAACAACTACTCTTTTCATTTTTCCTCTCCTGGCTGCACTTTGTTGTAAGGGTTGAAGGTCCAACCAGTCTACCAACATCACTGGTAGACACTTTTGTCGAGATAGTACAACAAAAATCCCATGATGCACTAGGCTATGAGTCAATGTTGATAAAGATAATTGTGTCTACTGGATGCATTATACAATGAGAGGATGTTGAGAAGGGTGGTTGGGCCTTCACCTAGGAGGATGAGGACATAGCATGCTCTCGGTCCTATGCAAACCCTAGACCCACCCACTAGAATTTACTAATGTCAAAGTAGATGACATGGTGACCCAAAATAAAATCTTCCTATAATTTCCTGAGGACATATAGAGGTACCTTGCTATTATTGCAAAGAGGTTTGTCAAACACCATGAGCCATATATCCATTTAGCTATCCTTAAATTGTCTATGGATGCACCAATCCATACAAATATGTCTCTTGTTGACTAGAGGTTGTAGTTTGGTTCTAGGATCAATAAATAGTGACATCAAATCCTATCTTGTAATATTCAAGTCTATGACTTGATTTTTTTTGTTGTCAGTCTTGTAATAGTCAAACATCCTATTCCTATATTTAGAAATACTGGTTAATTTATCTTATGCACTTGCAATGTATGAAACAATGGTGTCCAATGAAGTGGCCAATGATAATTAGATAGGCTCTCTTGTACTCCTTAAGTCATGGATAATTCATCTCAAAGAGGTCAACCTTTCGTCGATTTATGTGTTTATGTTTCATGGTTGTGGTGGGTTGGGTTTTTTTGTGCCTTTGTGTGGTCACGTGGGATTTTAATTTTGTCCAAGTTCCATATTGATTAGTATATTGAAATTTAATAAGGAAGTTCTTATAAATTAGGTAGGGTTTTTTAATTAAATTAAAAATTACAAAAACCATGCAAATAAATAGTTCAATAAATTTAAAAAAACAAGAAAATAATCACAACTACATACCTGGCTTTTTTCTAAGACAATGCTAGGATCGTGTGGATTCTTTGTGAGTAAAATACATCCTTTCCTTTGTTAGACTTCCAACCTACAAAATGAATTAATGAAAAAAACATAAGAAGATAATAACACACTCAACACACATAGATAGAGGAAAATAGAAATGGGGGTAATGATGTTTTTATTGAACTATGGAGAAAATGAATAAAAATATCGTAGAAGCACCTCATGGGATTCTACATTTAAAAATAAATTAATTGAGTGTTTTTCAGGCATATGGAAGGCCAAGTGCTTAAGGAACCAAATACAAATGTAATTGACGGGTATCTTTTGTCACAACCCAACAATCTCCACCTTGACAACAATTTCATGATACCTTGCCCAACGAATCAAATATCACCTTCCTACAATCCAAGATAAGACAAGCACGACTACAACTTATCTAGAAATGAGGACGCCTGGGACGAGTGAGCCTACAACAATTGCACTTTGAGTCCGGGTTGGTCACCTGGTAGGATCATCTACCTGATGCCATCGCCTTAGAGAAGGGGTCGGATCGACGATAGGTAGGGCCTTAACATCCGTCATTACTTTTCCTATCTGTCCATGTAAGAAACAATATGGGACTAGGAGGTTATTCGGTTATTGAAGATATCCATGGTCGTCCACCGTGTTATGCAGGCACACGGGCGAACCACCTGCGAATAGTACTAGTTGGATGAGAATGTCTGCATATTTTTTTCTAGTATGAACCACTCCACCTCCACTAAATCAGCATAACCACAAACTGAATCGTTGCAACCGCTATAGGTTATACTCGTGCTTCTTAGATACCAAAGCACCCATTTCCATGCTCTTTATCTAGTTTTTCCATGTGTCTAGTGACAACACCAAGGGAATGTGAAATATTTGAACATTCCATTGCAATGATCAATGTTCCTACTACATATGATACATGATACATATAACCCTTTTCTTCTTCATTACTCAGGACATAAACCTGAAGAATTCTTACAATGGAAAGCCAAAGGGATATTTATCAGTTTCACATTATTCATATCAAAAATTTTGATTATATTTTCTAGATAGTTCTATTGTGATAACCAAATCTTACAATATTTCACATCTCTTTGTATTTACATGCCCATGAATTGTTTTAGTGGCTTCTAGATCCTTCATATCAAATGTCCTCACCAACTGAGAGAACCTATTCATGTCAACCATGTTCATTCTTACTACAAGCATAACATATATCACGAAGATAATGAATATACCATAAATACAATGGTTATACTCACTTCTTGTAAATTTGGCTCACCATGAAGGAATTGAACATCTTGTACCATTTCCTGGGTACCTTAGGCCATACAATGATTTCCTGAGTTTGCAAACAAACCTCCCTTTACGATCCAGAACAATTCTTGATTGTTTCATGTACACATCTATGCTAATGATGATTTTTGGGTAGTAGGAAACCATAATCAACATCCCTTAACTCCATCACCATAACCAACAAAGATGCGGTTCCTTGATCGAATCCATCCAATCCATCCAAGTGAGCCTTAACCTTCGCACCTTTGTGTGAATTTCAATGCTTCATTACATGTAATACATGGGATTTACAACCATGAGATACCAGAAAATTTTTCCCAAAAAAACACAACTCTTGACCTAACTTCCCTCCATGACCAAAACAAACCAAATTTCCCTCAAAGATAGGGTATCTGAGAATACCACATTCTCCCACCTATCACCTAGGTTGTCTAGATTTTATAGGTAATATTTCAAAAATAGGGGTACACATGCTTAACCAGGTATTATAGCCATATGCACCTCGAACCTTACATAAAAAACCCACTAGAAACCATTGGTTCTCCATCACGTGGGTGTCTCTAATATAGCCTTATATTCTCTCTCTAGGAATGAATCATTCTCATTATAATCTAGCCTTATACTCTCTCTCTAGGAATGACTCATTCTCTCTAATTACGTCTTCGATTATGGATTTGGATGTAACCTTTTCTACGACCTCTAGGACTATGACTTCAACTTCACTTTCTTCACCCATGATGGCCATTCCGATCATCATCATATCCTCCAAGACCACCATGACTACTTGTTGGGATCAAACCTGTAAAAGGACANTGGATTTGGATGTAACCTTTTCTACGACCTCTAGGACTATGACTTCAACTTCACTTTCTTCACCCATGATGGCCATTCCGATCATCATCATATCCTCCAAGACCACCATGACTACTTGTTGGGATCAAACCTGTAAAAGGACAGTGGCATAGCTAATGTAATTCCCCTGGGTGGTGATATAGATCTCATTCTCATGGATAGATGAATTAGGTCTTGGATTCTGGACTCTAGGATATATGTCCATGTCGACTCTTCGGTGACCTCCAATGCCCTTTCAATCCAAAAACCCAAAACCCAGAGACAAATATCAATACCCAAATATCAACACAATCTGTGCAACAAAAAATCCATATTGACCATATCAATACCCAAATATCAACTAAGAGGTCGACCTGTTGACTCAATATCTGGTCCAAACCTCGACATTGTACTCTCCTTCATGGGATAATACATTTAGGTACTGGAACAATCAACACCACTTGGTTGGTTGACCAAGCAGTTACCCAAGTCACAAGCACTGCCCATAATTCCTTTGGCATGGCATTCACTCTATTCCCATTGCAGGACATCCGATAGAAAACCAAGACAACACAATTTTCCATGGCACCATTCTCATGCCCATATTGAACATGATGCACTGATACAATCTCCTTCTCCCATCGATATCGCTGGGAAACAAAAGACCCAACATAGTGGCTCCACCCATTCACCACTAGCAGTCATAGGTTTCACACCTGCGAGAAAAAGAGCTCCGACATATGTAGCACATCTGTGTAAAAATATTTCCTCCTCAAGTTTCTCCTACAGTCACATCCTGAGCTCCTCAAATTTTATCTGCAACAAACCAATGACTAGACTATCCTTCTCCTCAATCTATGTTCGYGCCCCTTCTCCCTTTGCACRCAAGGACATAGTCTCCTTCTCCTCAAGCTTAGGATTCACCAAACTYGATAGTTACAAACCACTTCTCAACCTTTGTCATCCTTTCTCTGATACCACTTGTTGAAATTCTAACCTACAAACTGAATTAATGAACAAAGAATAAAATGATAACACACTCGACACACAAAAAATAGAGGAAAACATAAATGGATACAATGATATATTTATTGGAATTGTCGAAAAAATAAATACAAATCTCATAAAAGAACATCACGGGATTCTACATTTAAACATAAATTAATCAAGCATTTTTCAAGCATATGAAATGGCAGGCACTTGAGGAATGATCTACAAATGTAACTAAGGGGTATGTGTTGTCACAACCCAACATCCTTTTTCTCAATAACTCTTAAAACGTGAGACACGATAAGCCAAAATGCTTATAGATCATGCATGTGGACCCTTTTATTAGGCCTAAAAGGAAAGTGTGCAAACTCGCACGTGTTTCCAAAAATGCACATGCATGCCTAGTGGCATGGTGAGTGGAGGTTCAACGTTTGTCAAACCTGTCACATTAAGGTTCATGGTTCGTCAAACTTGTCACATTAAAACCATGTGCATGTTCTTTGTGCTCACCCTGTTACCACTTTTTGTCCATCAACTTCATGCACTCACCCCTAACCATTTTAAAGAAACATTAGTTGCATCATCTTCCCTTGACGACATTCAACATCTATTTTTAGATTTCATAAACATGAGGACCTAGACATTGACCATGGCCATCCATTCGATGTATGAGGTCTTTTATAAATGCATCTTTAAGCTCAATAAATTTTTGATTCTGTGTACAAGTGCCATAAGCAAAATATAGTTTAGTCTACTATTTAAAAGCATTCAAAATGTTCAATATTATCAGACTAATAGTTATTTCACTCATGGGTTTTTCATTTTTACTTTGGTAATATAACTAATAGATGGATATGAAGTGGCATCATGTTCCTTATCCTCCATGCCAATTGTCAAAATTTATTGGTATTATGTGAAAATAGTTCTCTACGAATCAACGTTTTGTTGCTTTCCCAGTTTATCAGGAATTAAACATTCGTGATTGATCTTCTTTGTTCTTATATTGAAAAACGGTTTGTGTAAAATCAATGTTTCTGTTCAATATTTATCTTACGCTGGTCTTTCCTGTACTAAAATCGACATCACACTTCAAACAAAAAAATTAAAAGTTGAAGGGTTCATTCTTTATTTGTAACCCAAGCTCATTTTAAAGATCAGAATCTTTTTAATTCTTACAATATACTATAATTTTTTTCCAAAACTTTGAAAAAATTGAAGTCATATTTAACATTTTCATTTAAAATGAAATTCATGATTTTGATCCTATGTATTTTGTATTTCAAAAGTTAAATAAATAATTTTTTTTTTTTGGTAAGCTAGCTCCATATCTTTTCTTTTCCAATTAAATGTTCAACAATTAAGTAAATGCAACATTTTTTACATGTTTGTTTCATAAGGACATGTTTTCAAACGTTTGGAATCCACGGAATAACACCCTCAGAAGACAAGAACATGAACTTAATTTTTAAGTTCTGAAATATTGAAGAGGGCTATTTAGATTGTAAGCTAAAACATGTACACATAAACCAAGTAGGCTCAATATAGTTTTGTTCACCCCTGGAGTTGTCTTGATTGACTGTAACAAGGTCATGGGAATCTAGATGCATTTATGCAAACATTTACAAATATATGAAGTTTATGAAGTTGGTTGCATGAGAGAAAGAGACGGTTGAGGAAAGGCAATTAGTACACAAAAACGTAATCACTCGAAAAAATATAAAATGACACAAAACGCCTTCCTATTAGAACATTAAAAAAAAATATCACAATATGAAATGGTTAATTACATAGCAATATATTTTATTATATTATCATGATCCCTAAAGTTTTTATCATATTTCTTATGTATTTTCCATTTAAATGGTAAAGAATACAAGGAGACTTTCATGTCGTCAACTTTCAACAATTCTATTTTGTATGTTTTAAACCTGTGAAGTAAAGCAATGCATATGGATTTTTAAGAAAAACATAAATTAATTAGTGGCTCATATACATAGTACACAAAGATTTATGCTGGAAACTCTTAGGGGGTCAAGTTTTTTACCCCACTTTTAAAAATGGTGCTACCGGTAGCACCCCCTCATTTTTTAGGTGGTTTTTTGATATTTTAAATTTTTTGACACATAAGGTTTCCACTTTTTTTATTTTTAAATGCTTGTTTTTTCATTTATTTTCA
>SNQJ01S0020843.1:50914-76185 GCA_010110895.2 Picea sitchensis
CTTATATGCAGATATACTGAGTTGTAAATGTGGAGAACTTGAAATTTTTTGAGACTCCCATGATCATGGATCACGATGAAGAAGTTTGAATACCTTCAGTTGATGAGTTTTTTCTTGAGTACTTGGATGAATTAAAGGAAGATGTCATCCTAAACAGTAGGATGAGGACTTCACACAGGGGTGATGTTGATTATATTTGAGTAGGCTTAAAGGGAACACATCCAAGCAAGGCAAAGTGGATTGAGAAGGACAAGGATATGGAACTCTTCCCTCACTTATATGTTGATTGATGAAATCTTTTGGTGGTCCCAAAATCTCTCAATGGGAAGGCGTGATCCAAAAAGGATACAGAGAAGACTAAGGACAACTCAGAATTCATAGAAGCAACTCAGGCAACTGAGAATGGCCTTAGCGGACAAAGTCCTCAAAACTTAGTGAAATTGGCATCATCGCGAAGAGCACCTCACAATATTTTGAATGACATAAACAACTCGTCAAACAGAGTTACGGATCAATATATATTCATGGTCAAAGTTTTGGTCAACCTATCCCATTTAGCAAGGATGAGTCAACATCCATACTGATGATGTCATCATGGTGACATGGTAGCACCAGAGGTTACCACGTGTCACTCGTTTTGTCATTTTCGAGTCAATCTATGAACCAATGAAAAAGCACTATGTCGCAGACTGTACAACCACGTGGAAGACCGTAGGATGATGTGGCAAGCTGATGTGGTAGGTGACTATGCAAGTGGTTAGCGTGGCCTAATGGTTGGATGCGACGTGGCCCAGTGATGGGATACCATATAGGACTGGGAAAACACCCAATGAGGGCCCAAAAACTGAATTTCAAAAATAGAAAAAGGCGGGCCTTCCAAATCTGGAGGAGTCTCGCCAAATATGGCGGCCAAACGGTAAGTTCCAACAAATATAAACAAGCGCTCCAAACTGGTGGAGGTTCCATTCCACACATTGTATATTTTTATAACTATAAACCAAAATGGGAGGCCCGCAGGCTCGACCTCGGGACCTTCCCCCATACAACCCCTTAACAATATCATCCACCACAATTGGGCCAACAGACTACATTGTGTAGTCCACCCCACTTTTTTCTTTTAAGCTGAGTCTTCCCACAGACGAGGGAGGAGGGTGTGACGGTACATTCGGGTAGGAAAACTGAGACACATTAAAGATAATTAAATGCATGGAGAAAGCATGGAAACCGAGAAAATATTTCTCAAGGGAATGGGAGTGCCAGAGTCAAATTTAGGTGTGGATACAATCATTTTTGGGTAATTCGATGCCACGAATTCAATGGTGTTGTTTGTTTTTTGATCTAAGAAAATATTATGCATCTTAATTCTAGAATGAGGTATACTTATGTATTTTTCCAAATTCTTTTGTTGAGTTAATAAAAAGGCCTACCCATTTGAGAGCAGGACCCAGAGACGTAGTCCACTAGGGACAAACTCCATTATCAATTTTTTGTGTTCATATTTGATGCTTATTTCTCTTCATTATTGAGATTTTCCTTATTTAATGGTGCACTTTAATTTATGCTCATTTAATACAATTATTTGTAAGTCACTTCGATGAAAAGATCTCAGATCAATGAGGTTTTTCTTCTTCTCCTTCATCTTCTTTAGTTGATTCATATTTTTCATCATCCAACTCAAACTATATTTTCTTAGGTTCTTCTTTCCTTGGTAGGAGTTCCTATTTGGGAACATCTTTCACCTCTCTAAAAAAAACATCCCGACTGTGAAAAATCTTCTTAGTTTCTGGGTTCCAAAGCTTATATGCTTTCACACCATCTTTATAACCAATAAAGATACACTTTTCAGCTTTATTATCCATATCACTCCTATTTTCCTTTGGAAGATGTACATAAGAATCACATCCAAAATCTTTGAGATGTTCAAGAGAGGATTTGTTACCATTCCATACCTCATGTGGAGTTTTATCATCCAACACTGATGAGGGTGAACGGTTGACTAGGTAATATGTTGTACCCACTTCCTTTTACCATAATTCTTGTCCTAACTCGCCAACACTAAGCATGCTCCTTTCTTTCCCATCAATGTCATGTTCATCCTTTATGCAACTCCATTCTGTTGAGGTGTGTATGGAGTATTCTTATGCCTTGCTATAACGCACTTCTTACGGAATTCTTCGAATTCATTTCCGCATAATTCTCCACCACAATCTGTCCCCAATACCTTTATTTTATTCTCTCACTGATTTTCTGCTAGAGCCTTAAACTCTTTAAATTTATCAAATACCTCATATTTATTTATAAGAAAATAAATCCATGTGTTCCTTGGTAAATCATCTATGAATGAAACAAAATACACATCTTTACCTAGTGATGGAACATGAACAAGTCCAAACACATAATTGTGTATCAACTCTAGAATACCCTTTTCTCTTGTAGCACCAGATGGGAATCTTACTTGATTATGTTTACCATATATGAAATGTTCACAGAAATAAAAATCTAAACTGGAATTAGACATACCTTCAACCATACCTTTACCATGTAGTGTTTGAAGGCCCTTTTCTCCAATATGCCCCAGAATTTGATGCCACAACATGGTCTTCTTTCCAAGGAAAGTATCGGTCTTGTCTTCTTTATTTCTCTACTCAAGGACAACAAAACTGTTACACCCATTAGTATAAGTGCTTCCCAACAAACGTACAATTTTCCACACCAAAATTTCCTCATCAACGCCATTGCTCCTTGTACATTTTTACAAGTTCCCTTTCCCAATATAATATCTACACCTGCATCATCCAACTCTCTTAGAAATATTAGGCTCCTGGATAGTTTTGAAATGTGAAAAACCCTAGGGAGAGCTCTAATCTTTCCATATTTTAGCAATAACTTAACTCTTCCATGTCCCATGATTTTGGTTGTTGAGTCATCTCCTAGGAATACATCACCACCATCGTATTTTTCATATTCACATAACCACTCCCTGTGAGGAGTCATATGATATGACACACCTGACTCGATCACCCATACACCACGATATTCATGTGTACCTATAGATTCCAAGTAAACATCACCTCTTTCTTTAGTAGAGGTTTTCACCTCTATGGAAGAGGCATTATCAGATCCCTTTGGCTTATCAACCTTCTTTGACTTGCAATCTTTCTTATAATTCCTTGCTTTACCACACTTCCAACATTTCTTCAAATATTTTCTTGGACACTTAGATCTACCTTTAGATTTATATCTCCCTACCGAAGGCTTACCAAGATTTCTGTCTTAGGTACGACCTATTAAAAATAAGGCATATGTTCTCTGACCATCCATTTTTTTTCGCCTAATCTCTTCAGATAACAAGGATGCAACTACATCCTAATACTCCAATATAGATTGATTGGTACTACCAATTTCCTCAACCAGATTATCCCAATTGTTTGGAAAAGAACATAACAAAGTAATACATGTATCTTCTTTTGCAATCGTAATATTAATAGAGACAGGTTGACTTACCAGAGTATTGAAGGAATTTAGATGTTTTGTCACATAATCTCCATATTCCATTCTTAGATGATACAACTTATTTCGAAGAAACAACTTGTTTACCAGGGACTTTGATTAATACAAATTCCCTAACTTATCCCATACTTCCTTGGCTGTAGATTCTCTCGAGAAATTCAACAACACTAAATCTACTAGGAATATTCGAATAATACTTCTTTCTCTTCTATCCAACTTCTCCCAATATTCCTTTGACATACCAGTAGGTTGTATACTAGTAGTTTTCATACTTGAAGATTGTGTACCAATAGACTATGTGCTAGTAGACTGTGTACCAGTAGGTTGTGTACTAGGATCCATAGTGATCCATTGTTCTTTGTCTACAAGAAGTTCCTCCATCTTGAGCTTCCATAGCTCAAAGTTTTTACCATTGAAATTCTCTATCTCGATTCTATAATAGCTCACCATTCCTCTTTCTACACTCGAATCACCACTGCAAAATCTCCCATTGAACCCAGGTTTATCACAGACCTAAGATAAACTTGATCTATCAACACCGAGCCAAACGCTCAGCATCAAAGGCCTCCCCTTGAAGCCAAAAATGGCTCTAATACCATGTAAGTTTTAAACCTGTGAAGTAAAGAAATGCATACCTATTCCTAAGGAAAACATAAATTAATCAATGGCTCATACACATATATTTATGCTGGAAAACCTTAACTGGGAGAAAACTATCCTTCATTGGTGACACAACTTTCAACTCTTCATTGTATTAATTTCACCATTCACAATAAAATATATACAATATTTTAGGTATTCCGTAGCTACCAAAACCCTAATCCCTTAATCCGGGATTAATTTAGAAAACCGCTAAAAATAGTTTTTGAATCTGATGTGCCTACACACACATGCAAATAATATAACACATACCCAACATATCTTACGGTAGATTAGGAAAATGATTAATAGAGAGGATATACACTTCAAATACAAATTTTATCATCAGGCTTGTGCATTTATTGTTATGGAAGAGTAACCGCGAATGTCATGAGACCACTTACATGGTCGTGTACAAATTCTCTCTATGATTTTTTAGTGTATGCTCCAAATGTACCTAGCCCATGAAATTTCACTCTCACATAATTTATTATAGTTTAGTTGAAGTTCAGGGTTTTTGGATTCGAAATGTATTTTTAATCCATCAATTCCATGAGAAGAATTAACCATTTTATTAGTCCGATGGGAGAAAATGAGATATAGGATACGAATTAATGCACCAAAGGTCAACAAAATAATTTTTCATGTTTGTCAAAAGTACTCACAACTGAAATAATACGAAAAAGGCATGTTATAAATTTCTAAATTCTTGTCCTTATACCTCTCAAGGCGTGGACATATGAACCTTACATAAACTGGCAATTAAGAAGTGTTCTAGGATTGTTCTAACCTTAATAGGAGTCAATGTGTAAATATCACACTCAAGCACTTGCAATATAACACAAATTGCAACACGATTTGTGAGTTGAACAAGATTCCTTGTAGGAAGAAACATTTCATGCTCAAGAATCCCATTGACCACATATTGTAAAGTGAAAGTAAATAAATTGTTCAAAAAAAAATATTTATTTACCCTTTGGAAGATGAACAAGATCCCTTGTATGAAGAAACAGTTCATGCTTAGGAAGCCCATTTGACCACATGTACAGTGAAAATAAATAAATTGTTCAGAAAACATTAAATTATTTAGACAATAAACTTGAGGCAATTCAAATATTACCATGCGGGACAATGTGTCCATTTTTTCTTCCAAAAATTTACTTATGGGGAGAGATTTTTTTTTATAGAGATAGAAGCACCTAACTCAATAAACAACTACAACTAAAGACACACTGAATAATAAAGCTACAAATCAAACACACACTTCTTTGCATTGAACCAAAAAGGAATTTACTTACATGGAAGAAGAGTCTCAGACTTTCCTAGAACTATGTGGATGATAGTAGTCTAGAATGGAAGTCTCATGAAAAGATTCTAGAATGGAATTCTTTGGAAAGGTTTAGACCATTGATGTTCTAGAACAGTTTCGTACCTACTTCATTAATGTTGAAGTAATTATATTTCAACACTCTCCCATAATTATGACCACATACATTATGGCCTATTGGTTTAAGTCTCAACTAGGATTTCAACTTTTGACATCAAATTCAATTACATCATCCACATGTGTTTCTACATAGTGGGATTCACCTTCTTGACTATGCTCATGAGTCAATTTTTTCAACAATCTTCTTACACTTCAACACTTCAACAGGATCTTCCAAAATCATCTACTTCTTCTATTACAACATAAATTTTATATGATTGGAATGTTGATTTTGATTGATATTCCTCCTCCTTTCACTGATCTCAAAATATTATACCTGGTTGCTACTACAACTTGGGAAGAATGCTCTCATACAAGCCTTGAGAGGTAATCCTACTGCATCATTTTTATTTTTTCATTTGTACCAATTTGATGAGAGAAAAAGATAAATTCTAAGGGCTACGACCTTAATCATTTCATGGGTTTACCATGGGTTACACTCAACCAATTTACCATATCCATGGTTTTTCCTCACCTTACTCTTAACCTTACATCTTCAAGGGTTTTTATCAGTGTATCGTAAACCATTACAAGAGGTTTTTGGATGACCACAAACCATCACACCAAGTGGTTTCTAATAGACCACAAACTTTTCATACAAGTGGTTTTGGTTGACCATGAACCTCAGTATGGGGAAAGCTAATTTACAATTCACACACTCATTTGGGATTTCTTCACTATGAGCTTCATCCTCAAACTTTTTTCTTCTTCCTCTTTTGCACCTCCATAAAACTAACTATTAATGTCCATATAAAAATAAATCCATCTACCTTGATACATGGGTGCCATCCTTTGTAATCTCTAATTATCTACAAATTATTTTCACTTACATGGTTCATCAACTCATCAGACACTCCCTTAATCATAACTTGGTCCCAACCAACTCGCACTCTGATATTACTCTATCTCACATTCTCCCATTAATCAAAGATTCAACTTCTCTGACTCACCACCAAGCTTAGATAAGAGTACACATGTCTCCCTCATACCTACCTAATGGTTAATTTCACAACTTGATGCCATAGCCACTCTCTCCATAAGAGGGATACATGCTACATTATTACATGTGCTACCACATTAATGCACGTAGGCTTGAATCAACATGGCTTACTAAACACCTGGGAAATACAACTTTCCTATGGCTAAGCTTTATATCTTCTTCGTAAGACTTATGGGGTGTTAGGTATAATGGATTATGCTACTCCTAAAACACATATGCATCATTTAAACATTTTATAGTAGGTACAAGAAGCATTCTTTACTAAATGCCGAAATTATAACCCCATTCTTTTTTAAATGTCCAAATACCAAAATTGAAGTGAAGAACAACTACCACTCATCTTAAACCCTCCAACTCAAATTGAACTTTAAGTGAAGAACAAATAACACTCATCTTAAAATATACACCTCAATTTGAACTTAAACTTTTACGTATTTTTTCTAATCGTTACTTTACATTTTATAAATCCATGTGACCATTTTTATTTTCCAATTGTTCCTTTACATTTTATAAATCCATATGATCATTTTTAAAAATAACTAACCACTTATTGAGCCTTAAAAAAATCATGAGAATTTTTTATCAAATATAATATCACTTAAGTTTCCACTAGTTATATGAAGATTCCTCCCTTTATATAAGGGAATTTTAAAAACAAAAGAAATTTCATATCCTTCTCTCCCTGAGTCACTCACATTGGTAGAATAAGTAGAACCCTCTCTTAGGTTTCCATTCTACTTTAGTTCTCTCTGCCACTCACTTTTTTCGGGAAATATGCCACACCATCATGTACAGGGGTGTCTTCTCCCAGCTTCAGTCAGTTGTCCTCCTTCACTATAACCAACATAACCTGGCGGTGAACCAATCAATTTTGACATAGTATGCCTCTCCGTAAATTTATTCATATCTAAATGTATCATTTCCTTTGAGCCAAAATAATAAGTTGCTAATCCTTTGGAAAGCTCCTACTTTCCAACCCTTCTTGGACCTGATAAATAAAGCAGGTGATTGGTCTTTTGGGACTCTTCAAACCAACTAGTTCTTAGTGGATAGCTAAACTATGTTAAATGGAGTAATTTCTCTCTTACTTGACCAACCTGATAGTTGATAGGCATATTAAATGCAGTATATAAGATAGGTGGATATTCATTTATTAGGTAGGTGAGAAGATGGAGTGTTCTATAGAAATATCTATTTGTATTTTGAAATTTAGTTTTTCATATGAATGTGTAGAAGAGATAAACAACTCCATTTTCATTATGTGTGTATGCTCTATTTCTCAAATGTTTTCCTCTCATTGAGCTTGAACATAGTATCTGAGTAGGACTAATACTCTTCCAAGAGAGGATAGAAATTTGCATATTGTTGGAGAGAATTTTCGAGCTTGGTTAAGATGCAACAAGAAGATGATATTTTTAAAGGTTGTTCTGGTGCAAAAACATGAGGAACAAAATTAAAAAAAAATAGTTTTTTGGAGCCGGTTTCCCCCTTCTTGTGTACACATAGAAACCAGGCCTTGAGGTTTCCCCATTCTTGTCTACATAGAGATATCAGGCCTCAAGGTCACTCCTAGAGAGTGCATAAGGGCGCTAACAGGTGGAGATTTACACAATTTCTTTTTGGTTTTGGTCTCTTTCGTGGCTGAGGCCATGTGAGAACCTGACAAAAGTTTTTTTTTTTTTATAAGAAATATAGAGATGAGATATGAATAAGAAATGGGGAGCTAACTACTAGTATATTATCCATAACATCTAGCAGTAGTCCGACACTGTTAGAGGGACCAATTTTAATAGGTAAAAATTATGATGTATGGTCCATCAAAATGAAAAATTTCCTTTGGTTTGAAGATTGTTGGGAAGCAATAGTTAATGGGTTCACCTAACCAGATCTATTTCATCTAAAAGTAATAAAAAATTCATAAATAAATTCTCTCAGAGAACTCAGAAAAAAAGGATGGCAAGGCCCTATTGCTCATCCAATAAGGGTTAGAGGAATATATTTTACCCAAAGTTACAGTAGCAGATCATACCAAACATGGATGGGATACTCTATAAATCTCATGTTAGGGAACTGATAAAGTAAAAAATGCAGAGTTCCAAACACGTAGGAAGAGTTTTATGACTCTTCAAATGAATGACTCAAATTTAGTGGATCAATTTATGACCAATGTCACTAGTATCGTCAATCAGTTGTGAACGCATGGAGAAGACATTTAATATCAAAATGTCATTGAGAAGGTACTTCGAAGCCTACTTGATAATTTTAATATGGTTGTGGTCACCATAGAGGAGTGGAAATACTTGTCAACATTGAAAGTTGAAGAACTCATGGGATCTTCGTTAACTCATAAGAATAGGTTTAATCGAAATACTAAATATTTAGAGAATGCATTTCAGTCTCATGCCTCCATAAACAAAGGTAGAGGTTGAGGGAATAGAAGTAAATGACGATGAGGCAAAGGATTCTCTCAAACACGAGAGAGGTCTATTATAGAAATAGGTTTGCTCGTTTCACCGTAGACAATATCTCAATATTGTAACCCAATCATAGGAACAAATTCCACCCTCGAGCACCTTAACCTTGAGAGATAGAATAATTATGGAAGAAAAACCTAGAACCAATAGTCAACCAAGGTAGCATACCTCTCTCCAGAGATAGCATACCGAGAAGAAATTCCAAACCATAACCAAGAAAAAATTCCAACCATAACCAAAAACCAAGTCATTGTTGCAGTAGTTGCAACTCTCGTCCAGTCATGCACACCACTTGTCCTTATGTAGTTGTGAGGATGAGTGTGAAAAATGATGTCTAGAGCTCTCTTATTTATAGTACTCCAAGTGACCTAACTGGGCCGAATTCTACTTCTAGATGATAATAATTTAATATAAATTATTATCTTGAGACGACTTGTCTTCTAAGGTTATTTCATAACCTTCTATGGTTTCTCTTACTTCTTGGAATATTCTAGACTCGCCAAATATTACATGTAGAGGTTAATACCTCCTACAACTACCATAATATCAGCACTCTCTCCTAGCTATGGAGGTATTAAAGGAAATTGTTTTGAGCACAAACATACCATTCAATTAGTAGTGTCATCATAGCCACACAGGCTATCTCATGATAAAATCACGAGCACCATCACCACTATTAATATCATCTAATAGAATCAAATTGCCTGATCTCTTGAGGCCATACTCCATTTGAGTAATTGTTCATGATCCTAAATAAGTCACTCACTCAACAGAGTGATACAATGATGATTCTTCTACTCTGGACATACGTCCTAGAAGAATAATTGTCCCAACAGATGCTGAAATCCCTACAATGGGCTAAAAGGATTATTCTTCTAATATGGGCCTACATCCTAGAAGACTGTCAGTATTCCCAGATGCTGAAATCCACCCTATGGGATACAGAGACCATTCCTATGGGAATGTCAGTCTCAAACTATTTTCTAATCATGTCATATGTACCATAGAGATCAATCTCTACCCATATGCCTTAAAAAATATCAGTCTCATATCAACCACCGTAATTGGGATGTCATGTCCTCAAGAGGATGAATTTTCAACTTGATCAGGCCAATAACTATGCCTCAGGAAAATATCGATTATGAACCAATTTTTTAATCAAGTCACAACGATTTCCTTAGGAAAATACTAGTCCACGATACATCAACAATATGTCAACCTGGACCATTCTCCACAGGAAGAATGTTCGTCCACTAACAATTTGTTCTATGAGGATCATCCTCTGCTTGGAGAATGCCTTTCCACCAACACATTGACTATCCATCTAGCTAGAAATCATCTCCAACACTAGTGGTAGTCTCCATGGATATCAGATAGTAGCATACAACTGCTATAATTCCATCCAATAGAACACAATTGTGTCTATCCATAGTTGTACACAACTACTACCCATTGGTACACAACCACTCCTAATAGCACACAACTACTAACCAATGACCCATAGTCACTACCAGTGGATCACATCCACCCTAGTAGAATACAACTATTTTACAGATACATATAGTCTCTACAATAATCATATCATCTGATATCAATATGCATTAAAAATATCATGATACAAATTATGTCATATGGTCCAGTATTCCACTCACATCTGTGAGATATGGAAGAGCATCTTCCTTCAAAATGTTAAACATCATCCATGGGAAATTTGGAATATTCTTCCCAAGCATAGAAGAGTAATTTCCTTATACCATTCAACCTATATAGGCCATTCTTTCGGCATGATTCATAGTGCAAACTGGAGAGAATGAGTCTCCCCTAGGGAATGACTGCCCCTGGTTTCTTAACCCAGACCATTCAACCTAACTAGTCCATTCTTACATCATGATTCAAAGTGAAACCCTAAGAGAATGAGTCTTCCCTAGGGAATGATTGTGTGTACCATTTCCCATGGAAATCACTTTCATGCACCAACCTCCTACATTGGACCATTCTTGAAAATTGGTCACAACTATTAACTTCAAAAGAATGACTACCTAAAGAAGAAAAACATTCTTCCTAGCCACTACTCAGAGTGAATTCCAAGGAGAATGATTTTCCTAGACCATTCCCCCACACTGACTACAAGGGGAATTGATTTCTATGGTACATCAACAATCGGTCGGACCATGACTATTTTTTCTAGACCATTTTCCAAACTAGAAAATGGATTTCCATCTGAAATATTGGACCACTTTTCGAACTATAAAGTGACTGCCCAAGCTGGACCATTTTCCAAACTCATAAATGAATGTCCATAAATCAATAACATATTAGTTCTCCCTCCCAACCTGGACAATAGTTACCTCCTTTTCCAATAAGGAAGTCATCTCCATGAGTCTAGATTATCCCTTAAGTACACAAACTTTTCATCTCGGACAAAGGCTTTACCAAAATATTTGTTATCTGATCATCAATGGAGATATATTGGAGAACCACTTATCCCCTCTGGAATTTATCACGGAGAAAATAGTACTTGATCTCAATGTGCTTTGACCTGTCATGGAACACTGGGTTCTATTAGAGATTCATCTAGCTCTGGTTATCACAATATATCACGGTCGAATCCAACACATGATCAAAAAGTCCATAAACCAACTTACAGAGACACACTGCTTCCGTACAAGCATCACAAGCTGGAATATACTATGCTTCTGCAGTGCTGAGTGCAACAAAAATTTGTTTCCTGCTAGCCCATGATATTATGGAAAATCTCAAACTGAAACATATCCAAGAAGAACTTATTCTGTCATATTCATTCCCTGCCCAATCTAAATCGATAAATCCATGCAGATGTATATCATAACTCAAACGTCTGATGAAGATATTTCAAATCATGCTTTGCATTTATTAAATTTTCACATCAAATCAAATATTTGGCTGAGTATTCTCCAAATACATCAAGTAGCCAATAAATTGTTGGTACATGGATGAGTCTACTAGATCAAAGTCTCTCAATTTCTTTAGATGTGTTATCATGGAAGATTACCATGGATTTTCAATCCAACATCCCAAACTTTTGAAGAACCCCTTTTATACACTTCCTCTGTCATAAGAAGGTTTCACCATGCTTCTGATGTACATGAGAGGCTCTGCACAAATCTTCATGAATTCATTCAAGGTTTCCTGTCATCTGCATACATGGGTCTTGTTATCCCCATTTTTTAGGAATAACTAGGAGACCATGTCTCGAGGCCCATAGGTCCTAGACATGGAGTACCGAGAGTAGGATTGACCTAAGCATGGCCCTAGAGGGCCTATCCTTTTCTTCTCCCATCAACTTCATCTTGTCAGCAACATCAACGTCCATCACCATTGGCTTGGTCTTGTATCAGAAGAGGTTCTTGCTCCATGAGGTAATTGGTCCAGGTATCATGGTATGTGTCACTTTTGATCATTGAAACTTTTAAATATATGCATCTGATTCCTTTTATCTCTAAAAAGTGCTTGGATCTTACATTATCCCACTTGACCATGCTTGGGGAGATTGACAGGGTGCCCTAACAATCCTGTGCCCATAGGTCTTGGTTGGCCACTGGGGGAATTTTTGAAAATCCATCGTCCTCTCCCATCATAGCACCACTATTTCATCTTATCTCCCGCTCATTTATCCCATTCCCCTTGTCTGGGCATTGTATTGATCTATTTGTAGGATTGCACCTTATGTTGTGGTAAGAAGGGGCTAAAGGCCTAGAAGGTAAAAGAAGATGGTAAAAGACAAAAGTCTAAAAATGAAACCTCAAGATGCTTTGCCCAGGGATCCCCGAGAAGGCAATAAAAGGCCTCTCAGCAAGAAACAAGAGGGACCCAGAAAATAACAAACAAGACCTAGCCAGAGGATAAGGGGTCTCATCACGAGCCAACCTATTAGGTTCATGGGTACCTAGCAGTATGACATTTCCACCATCTGGTTACCATGCCAAGGAGGTGACCTTTAGTTGCATGGCCAAGGGAAAGGGGGTCTCATCATGAGCCAAACTTCTCATCTCTGTGAAAGTACTTGCGGGTAACATTGCCAGCTCTGGTCACCATGCCAAGGTAGTGTCCTCTGGTTAGCTCTTGAATAAAAAAAGAAAAAGAAGAAAAAAAAACAAATAAAAGAATAAAGCAAGAAAAATAATAAAGGAAAGAATGGGCTTGGAAAAAATGCATCCATGATAGGTACAACTCGCCTTCTACAAAGGCACCCCCAGATAACATTATGCATCCTTGGCCCTCACTACACCCACATGTCTAGACATCCCCTAGACACATCACCTCACTTACATGGCTTGGATGAAATCTTCCTATAAAATTTCCTTTTCTTGTGGATACTAGCCCAATAGGACGTCTTGTATTTTTCTCCAATATTGTATTGCAGGTTTTTGTAATGTCTTTGAGCTATTGACTAATGTATTAGGGTTCTTATGCATATGTTTAATAATATCGATGATGAGATGTGATTAACATTTATATGATCCCGGTGACTGATGATCCCATGGAGGGCATAGCTTTTGATGTGCAAGACCATGATTGACGAACATGTACCATTTGGACCGGTACACATGGGGAGATCACCAGTTCAGACCTCCATGGGGTTGAAGAGCCCACCAGATGGATGCTGAGACCCCTTCAGGGGGTATAGATAGGATGGATATGGATCAGGGCTTTTGCACCGAAGAGGAAGAGGACGTTCCATCAGAGGCATTGCGACAGGACTAGACCTGGGGGGAATGACCTTGTTTCAGTGGAATGCCAGCCTTGGAAGGCTTGGAACGTCTCCATATTCACCATGATGTCATCTAGCTTCATGGATGCTTTTGGAGGTAGACTGGGAAGCAGTGGCATGTGTGGCATGTTGGAGAGGCCCCTGGGGGCTAACGTTTTGATCCTTGGTGTCTCATTTTCCCTAAAAAGGGCTAGCGCCTCCCTTGAAGGGGATTTCACTCTCATTTTTACTTGATTAGGGATTTTTACTTAGTATTTAATGTAAACACAGTATGATTTTGACATTATTGCGTTGTTGGCCTTTTTATGACCTAAAAAGTAATATTAGGTCATTGATACACTATATATTGAGGGTTTTGACTCTCATTTTGATCATCAATTATCACTCACTCATGGCGAGGTCTGATTTTAGCGCCCTATTGGGGTTTTTTGGATGGACTAGTGATGCGCACTTGTTTAAGAAAGATATTTTTTGGAATTTATTGTGTTTCTCTTGAAGGAAGGTGTTACAACTAGGGTTTGCATGGTTATTTCTTCATGAATTGTAATTGTTTTTTCTGCAAAACTTCTTATTGAATGGTTGTAGTTTAAATTTCTTTCATATTGCTTATAAAATTTTTGAATCAAAACCCTAGAGGATAAACACACAAGTAGGTCATTGTCTCATGTCCCCTGATAGAGAAGCTTTAAGCCATTGAAGAGGAAAGAGAGAGCCTAGTCGTAGCTACACTCCTTTTTCCTTCTTCCTTTATGCTAGCCATACCTTTATAAATCCAAGAGAGGGAGACGTCATAGGCCTAGGTTATCTACACCTAGGGCCGTTTTTCCTTAGGGTTTGAAGAAGGAGCCTTGCTACAACAACACTCTCCCTCTTTAAGCTCTCTCATCTTGTTTTTGTTCTTTATCTGAGCTAGCCATTTCCCAGGAAGGAGGAGAGAGCATGAGGCCATGCTTTCGCAACACCAGAGTGAGCCTCTCTCCCCTAGGGTTCCTTCTTTGGGGCGCTACTTTAGCAACACCTTGAAACCTTTCCCTCTAGTCCTTTGGAATCTCGTCCCCTTCAACTTGTGCGTCTTTCACTTCCTGACTCCATTTAACCCTAAGGCACTGATCTCTAGCCTCCATCGTTGAAGTGAAATCAAATCCAAACACTCTCAAAATTATTTCAAACTGAAACCCTAACTACACTAACCCTAACCTACTAACCCTAGAATGCTAACGTCACCCTTGGTTATTTTCATCTTGATGCAACAATGTTTCACTTTATAAGCAATTGAATGGTAGTTGAGGGCATTTATTAGATTGAGCATTGATTTGTTACATTGGATGTTGTATCATTCAAGTATTTATTGATGAAGTGACATTACTGCCATTGCTATTTTTGTAAACATTGACTTCGTCAAAATTTACCTTTAAATTGCTTATTTGAATATCAGTTAGTCTTTAATGTATATGAAGTACTAATAAAAGATTGCACATATCAGTTTCTTTGTTGTATTGTCTCATGCATGTGATTTTATTTTCTTTGGTTATACTTTATTATTGGCTTCTTAGCCAGGACTTTCTATTTGGGTGGTGACTTGTGAAGGGGGAAAACCTTGTCTTGGTCTTATTAGACTTTTGCCTCTTCAAAACCACAGGTCACCGGGGACGTCTCCCCTGGTCCTAACCTCCCTAAAGAGAAAGAACCTTCCCATCGTGGTGACATTGGGTGGGATAGGTTCCTGTTGCGCCAGTTTGGCCTTCAATCTTATAGCCCTTTTCCTAGCTACAAACTGTGCGATAACATTTTGGTGCCATTGTCAGGGAACACTGAGTCAATTCTCCTCAAATGAAAAATATTTTCGGTAAGCCTCGCCTCAAGAGATTTATCTTACAAGCTTACCTGGCGACTCCACTATGGTGTTTTCCCTTTCCTTTTATAGTTTCAAGTAAACTATCTAGTGACTCCACAAACCAAAAGGAGTTTCAGTAATCCTCCTTTGTATTACAAAAGGAAGCCTCCAAGGAGCTCTCCTGTTGTCAAATCACTCTTCGGGAAAAGCCTTCTCTTAAGAATCATGTCTAGCTATCAGACTGCTACAACGAACCCAACCAACAATCAAAGACAATGGTCATCTACTCTTTTTAAACCGTTAGACATGTTATCCATACCAGGCTACCCTAGGTAAATGCCACCCAAGTATGAGAAGTGGTTGCCTAAATTCACTGGTACTGATGAAATCAATGTCGAAGAGCACATGAACAACTTTTGGGATTTTTTCCAGCTTCATCTCATTAGTGATGATGCTGAAGATTTGGTCATGAAGTTGTTCTTTTCTACTCTTTATGATGCCTCAAGGTGTTGGTACTTAAGCCTTCCCAATGGAAGCATCAAAACCATGGATAGACTTGAAGAGGCCTTCCTCAAAAGATGGAGTGTCAAATAAGACCCCAATATGCTCCTCACCCGACTGAATAACCTTGCCAAATATGAAAATGAATCCATTCGGGAGTTCCACACAAGATTCAAGACTTTACTGCAAAGAATTCCTGCAAGCCATCATCCGAAAGATGACTACCTCGTCCATGTTTACACCAGATCTTTCAATGGCCAACTAGGTTATCTTCTTAGAGATAAAAACCCCCAGTCCATTTAAGAAGCCCAAGAGCTCGCTACTAAAATAGAGGGAAGCCTCCTTTCATCCAAGATCGAGCCTTTTGCTAACCCAAGGTGGAGAATAGACACTAAACCAAAGATAGTTCACAATGTTGAGCCTACTTCAGATCTATGTACCAATATCACCAAGCTACAAGCCTCTATGGATGGTATCATAAATAATCAAGAGGAGATGATGAGAAAGATTTTCAAATTGGAAAGATCTCAGACCCAAGCATCTAGGGTCCCATACAAAGGGAAATTCCAGAAGGGAGGCCAATTTTATAAACCAAAAAATGAGCATGAAGTTCCAAATACCTTGGCCCCTACAAACGTTGTTGATGAAAACCCTTTGTGCCTAGAATGCATTGAAGCACATTGGGAGCATGAGTGTCCTTACAATGGTGGCCATCAACAAGTCAACAACATGGATTGTTTCATGGAGCTTCCTCAAATAAATATCACCGATGCAGAACATCAGGTAGCCATGAAAGAAGCAGCCAGATCAGCAAGTATGGCAGTAATAAAAAACCTGTTCCAAGAATCACAAGAGAAGCTAAAGAAACAAGAATTTCAAGTGTATAGAAGAAATAATTTGAAACAACCTGCTGCTGATCAGGCAAAGCCTCCACCCCTGTAAATACTTCTTCCCAAGACATCCAAGGCTGGTGAGGTTGACCTGAACTTTGAATTCGAAGGGGCATTATCGAAAATGCATGTAAACATCCCCCTGAGAGAAGCAATCAAGATCCTATCCATAAAGGAATGCTTTGACACTTTATTTTTGGGATCAGATGAACCCATGGACCCCCCTATTATGTTTCAAGATGATCACTTCAGGTTCCAATATGGAGAGAACCCTCCTTTCTTCATGACGTTGGCAATGAACGACAAGAACCTCAAAAATTGCATGTTAGATACATGTGTTGGTGCCAACATGATGTCACTCAAAGTCATGCGACAAGTGGGTTTGAAGGTCACATAGACTTATAGAAATGTATGTGGCTTCAAATCCAAAGGCATACCCACACACGGGGTGGTTGAGAATGTTGAAGTTTGCTTGATGGAGTACCCATAGAAGATGGTCCACATTGACATCGTGGTAGTTGATGTCCCAGATGTGTGGGGGATGTTGTTATCTAGGATGTTTGTTGCAATGTTAGGTGGCACCCTTGAGATGGACCTCACATTATTGCAATTTCCTTTGAAACATGGAACAATAGGTCGTCTCCTCAGTGTGCCAATAACCGAGGACCATTTGAGAAATATTACTCACCCCATCAATAATAACAAAGCACAAGACAAAACTATACAAACTCTTCAAAAGTATTCTCCAGAAGATATTCCCTTTGCAATGGAAGAGGATTTTGATCAGATGAAATGGCCCAAGAAAGAGGAATACCAACAACTCTTAGATGAATTCAAGAACAAAGAGATTGGGATAGTGAATATATTAAAGAAACATGAAGATGATGTACAAATTCACCCATCTCAACAAGAAGTGTTTACAACAGGATCCCACCCTCCTGCCTCAGCACAATACACCAGGGTTGTCCAAGGAACAACCAAATACAAATTCAGAAAGTACAAGGAAGGAGACATGGTATGGATGTGGGATACCCAGAAGGGAGAGCCAAGTAATGTAAAAGGAAGCACTCATTCATGGCTTAGACCCTTCAAAGTTGGAATGGAATCAATTAACGACTCATATTACCTATCCACTTTGGAGGGAAGAAGGTGCCTATTATCCATCAGCAGGCACCTCCTCAAACCCCACCAAGGTGGGGGCGCCTAACGTCATAGGTAAGTACAGGTAAGTAGGCATTTTGTGTTCGTGTATTATACCATTTGCATTTCATGTTAGTTTGCTTTCACATTTGCATTATTGATTGTTTTCTTTCAGTATATATATCTATGTATGTTGAGGTGGCATTACCGCCCCATTTTTGTTACTAATCCCCTATCGATATTGAGCAGGTCTACAGGTTATGCCAGATATGTTGAGGTTCTCATGCACTCTACAATGAGCACATGTCCCCGAGTTGGAGCCAGATGTTATCCCCGTTTTTTAGGGATAACTAGGAGACCATGTCTCGAGGCCCATAGGTCCTAGAGATGGAGTACCGAGAGCAGGATTGACCTGAGAATGGCCCTAGAAGGCATATCCTTTTATTATTCCATCAGATTCATCTTGTCAGTAGCAGCAACGTCTATCACAAACGGCTTGGTATTGTATCATAAGAGGTTCTTGCTCCATGAGGTAATTGGTCTAGGTATCATGGTATGTGTCACTTTTGATCATTGAAACTTTTAAATATATGCATCTGATTCCTTTTATCTATAACAACTTCTTGGATCTTACATTAGCCCACTTGACCATGCTTGGGGAGATTGACAGGGTTCCCTAACAATCATGTTCCCATAGGTCTTGGTTGGTCACTGGGGGAATTTATGAAAATCCATCGTCCTCTTCCATCATAGCACCACTATTTCATCTTATCTCCCGCTCATTTATCCCATTCCCCTTGTCTGGGCATTGGATTGAGCTATTTGTAGGGTTGCCCCTTATCTCCTGGGAAGAAAGGGCTAAAGGCCCAGAAGGTAAAAGCAGCTGGTAAAAGACAAAAGACTAAAAATGAAACCTTCAGATGCTTCGCCTAGGGATCCCCGAGAAGGCAATAAAATGCCTCTCAGTAAGAAACAAGAGGGACCTGGAAAATAACAAACAAGACCTAGCCAGAGGATAGGGGGTCTCATCATGAGTCAACCTATTAGGTTCATGGGTACCTAGCAGTATGACATTTCCACCATCTGGTTACAATGCCAGGGCAGTGACCTTTGGTTGCATGGCCAAGGGAAAGGGGGTCTTATCATTAGCCAACATTCTCATCTATGTGAAAGTACTTGTGGGTAACATAGCCAGCTCTGGTCACCATGCCAAGGTAGTGTCCTCTGGTTAGCCTTTGAATAAAAAAAGAAAAAGAAGAAGAAAAAGAAAATAAAAGAATAAAGCAAGTATAAGAATAAAGGCAAGAACGGGCTTGGAAAAAATGCATCCATGACAGGTATAGCTCGCCTTCTACAAAGGCACCCACATATAAAATTATACATCCTTGGCCCTCACTGCATCCACATGTCTGGACATCCCCTAGCGACATCACCTCACTTACATGGCTTGGATGAAATCTTCCTAGAAAATTTCCTTTTCTTTTGGATACTAGCCCAATAGGACGTCTTGTCTTTTTCTCCAATCTTGTATTGCAGGTTTTTGTAATGTCTTTGAGCTATTGACTGATGTATTAGGGTTCTTATGCATATGTTTAATAATATTGATGATGAGATGTGATTAACATTTCTATGATCCTGGTGACTGATGAGCCCATGGAGGGCGTAGCTTTTGATGTGCAAGACCATGCCTGACGGACATGTACCATTTGGACCAGTACACATGGGGAGATGACCAGTTCGGACCTCCATGGGGTTGAAGAGCCCACTAGATGGATGTTAAGACCCCATTAGCGGATAGAGATAGGATGGAGATGGATCAAGGCTTTTGCACTGAAGAGGAAGAAGACGTTCCATCAGAGGCCCTCCGACAGGACTAGACCTAGGGGTAATGACCCCTTTTCAGTGGAACGCCAGCCTTGGAAGGCTTGGGACATCTCCATCTTAACCATGACATCATCTAGCTTCATGGATGCTTTTGGAGGAAGACTGGGCAGCAGTGGCATGTGTGGCATGTTGGAGAGGCCCTTGGGGGGCTAAAGTTTTGCTCCTTGGTGTCTCATTTTCCCTATAAAGGGATAGTGCCTCCCTTGAAGGGGATTTCACTCTCATTTTTACTTGATTAGGGATTTTTACTTAGCATTTAATGTAAAAACAATATGATTTTGACATTATGGCCTTGTCGACATTTTTATGACCTAAAAATTAACATTAGGTCATCGATACACTATATATTGAGGGTTTTGACTCTCATTTTGATCATCAATTATCACTCACTCATAGTGAGGTCTAATTTTAGAGCCCTATTGGGGTTTTTTGGCTGGACTAGTGATGCGCACTTGTTGAAGGAAGATATTTTTTGGCATTTATGGTGTTTCTCTTGAAGGAAGGTGTTACAACTAGGGTTTGCCTGGTTATTTGTTCATGAATTGTAATTGTTTTTTCTGCAAAACTTCTTATTGAATGGTTGTAGTTTAAATTTCTGGCATATTGCTTATAAATTTGCTAAATCAAAACCCTAGGGGACAAACACACATGTAGGTCATTGGCTCATGTCCCTTGATAGAGAAGCTTTAAGATATTTAAGAGGAGAAAGAGCCTAGCCATAGCTAGACTCCTTTTTCCTTCTTCCTTTATGCTAGCTGTACCTTTAGAAATCCAAGAGAGGGAGACGTCCTAGGCCTAGGTTATCTACACCTAGGGCCATTTTTCCTTAGGGTTTGAAGAAGGAGCCTTGCCGCAACAACAATCTCCCTCTTTAATCTCTCTCGTCTTGTTTTTGTGCTTTATCTGAGCTACCCATTTGCTAGGAAGGAAGAAAGAGAATGAGGCCTTGCTTTTGCAACACCGGAGTGAGCCTCTCTCCCCTAGGGTTCCGTCTTTGAGGCCCTTCTTTAGTACAACCTTGAAACCTTTCCCTCCAGTCCTTTGGAATCTCATGCCCTTCAAATTGTGTGTCCTTCACTTCTTGACTCCATTTAACCCTATGATCCAAAATCAGATCCAGGAGCCTGACAGGGCTCAAAAAGGCTCAAAAATCAAAGTTATCGGAATGGAATGAAACTGGTACCATTGCGTCCATCTCATTGCGCTGATTCTGGAAGTATATTTACTTCCTCAAATGGGCTCTGTATGCGAAAGTTATCATGTTCTGATCGAAAACCTAAACACGCAAAAAAAAGGTCAAAAGTCAACAGGTCCAATCAAATGCTGACATCAGCATGACATCAGTAGTGTTGACATGGTAGAGGAAGTTGGAGACAAGTGGAAACACAACAGAAGGTGACTGGTCAGTGACAGGGATCCACCCAACAATTGACAAGTGGTATTTGTTTGGTGAATGGTTGGGTGCCACGTGGCCCAGTCATGGGATGCTACGTGGCACCATGATATTGGTTAATGGTTGGTGGAAAATTTTTATTTGGAGTCCATGGGTTTCTATCCCATGACCTCTTGGACCAGCCCAATTCTTGGTAGAGTCCCTATTACCAATGCACCAAATTATTGCTTATGTTACAAAACCCACAATATAAAATATATTGCATGGTATTTGTATGGGCGCAAAAAGGAGGGCGTTGGGGATAAGCCACAGCGCGTGGTCTATCCACCCATATATGACCTCAACCCAGCAAAGGGGAGGCTCCTCCTGATGCACGTGCTCAAATGGATAGGCACTAGCCCAAGGATCAGGGGATATCTCATAAGACCAGGGGGCGCGCTCCAAAAGAGGCTTAGCCCAACTAAGGCACCCTTCTTTTAGCCTTTGATCCTATGCATGCGCATAAATACCAGAATCCAAGGCACACACCCAACCCATTTGGTCTACTCTGTGATTTTTTTAACAGAAGTGAGTTTTTTGTATAGTTTTGGGGGATTTTGACTAATATTATGCCCATAAATTGTTTTTTTTGGCCATTATTGGGAGATATTTGACTCTTTTTGAGCCCAGATTTTGGGAGGAAGTTGGGGAATGATAACCAACTTCAGATATATAAAAACCATGCCTGTTTGAGGCCATGAAGATCAGTCAGAGTAGAGTTATGATGAAGGGAAGCCAAGCCAAAGCCATTTTTATGCAGAGAACCTATTGAGGAGCAGACGCTTGTGGGCCATTTCTGGGAGCTACGATCATCAGTTTTGCGTGTCGTTTCTTCTGCTAGGTTCTAGAGATATGGAAGAACATGACCATATTAGTCTTGTATCCTAATGACACTTCTGCAATGTACTTTTTGAGCTTTGAACAGAAACAAAGAAGTCTCCCCCACTGAGACAAAGGCCTAGAGACATAGGCAATTTTGTGTCGAACTTCGTTATCACTTCCCTTGTTATGGTTTGTTGTTATTATTGCTTCAGTTCATATCTATATTTTGTATTATGGATGTGATATATTCTCTTATCTTCATCCTCTTTTATTAGCTTCTTAAATGGTTAATAATTACATGCAATTAAAAACTCAACCACAGTCATTAAAAGATCTTTTCGGATCAAGTGGTATCAGAGCTAGTTGACATTTGGATTTGAGTTTTGCATGTTAACCAAGGAAAAGCTACAGTGTGGTGAAGGTGATCTTGTTGCAGAGAATCCATTAATTGGATTGAGAAAGAGATATTTTCACAGCGAGAAGATGGCATCGGAAGAAGGGATTTCTCAGGATGAGAAAGAGTTTCGGAAAACTTTCCTTGCTATGTCGGAGATGGTGAAAGTTTTGTATGAGGATTACTTGGAACAAAAGAGACCAGTTCTTGGAAAATCTTCAAAGGGAAAAAGTGAAGAGGAAGAGGATCCTCCTCAGATTCATCCTTCACCTCCATCATCACCTCCTTCTTCTCCTTCTTCTCCTTCTTCTTCAAGTTCAAGTTCTAAGTCTAATGCAAAGAAACATGTTCTTAAGCATAAGAATGAAATGCCATTGTTAAAACTTGATGTTAAATTTGAGTTGCCCATATATGATGGTGAAGTAAATGCAGAGAAAATTGACAATTGGATCAGGCAGATGGAGGTTTACTGCAGTGTGCAACAAATCAAGGATGAGGCCACACAAATCAGGTTGGCATCTTTGAGACTTGCAGGTACAACTCTCATCTGGTGGCAAAGCAAGTTGCAAAATGGAATGGACCAGGTGGGTAATGTATTTCCATCATGACAAAGCTTCATTTCTGCACTTAGGAAACAATTTTGTCCTTTGGGTTATAAAGAAAAAGCATTAATTGAATGGCAATCTTTAAAACTAAGAAAAGGACAAACAGTGCAAGAGTATACAGATAAGTTTCATAAAATGGCATTGATGTTAGATATCCCTTTGCATACACAGAAAACCCTTACGAAGTATATAGGAGGTTTAACTACACATATTAGAAACACTATATTCATGTTTGGACCCACTAACCTTGATGAGGTTTCTATTCAAGCAACGTATATTGAAGCAGGGAAAGCAGGTGTGTCAGGGGAATCATCGTCTTGAAGGAAAGAGGACAAGAGGAAGTGGACAAGCAAAAAGGCAAATGCAGTAGCGAGAAAGGAAGAGAATCCCTCTTGCAAGCATTGCAAGAAAGAGGGGCATGATGAGGACCATTGTTGGAAGCTGGATCCCGAGAAAAGGCCAAAGTGGTTCAAGGAAAAGAAGGTAAGGCAAACAGTTGTAGCGACAACAAGACCCACAAACTTGGAATCAGATTCGGGTGACGAATCTAAGGTCTCATTGGTTGGTATGACAGGTAAAATTGGTGAAGGAATTCATTTTAGAAGTAACTTGTTTCATATAAGGACCATCATGTGACACACTAATATAGACACATTAATCGAAAATGGATCTCAATCTAATCTAATCTTAGAAGAATTGGTTAAGAAATTGGGGTTAAAAACACAAACTCATCATAATCCTTACACACTTAAATGGATACACAATCATCATCAAATGCACATAACAAAATAATGCATAATCAAATTTGAAATTTCATCTAAATATGTGGATGAGGTAACATGTGATGTAGTGTCGTTAAGTGAATGTGGAATGGTCTTAGGTAGTCCATACTTATATGATCGTAAGGCAATCTTCTACAGGACAAAGAATCAATATGAATTAACCAAAGCATGTCAAGATTATGTGGTTCATGCTCATCATGTAAAGGCAAATAAAACACTTCAAACAATGGAACAATTAAAGAAGGGAGTGCAAGAAAGAAACAAATAAATAATTGTTTCAAATGAAGTAATCGATCTTAAGCAAGAACAAGAAATGATTGTTGAATGGAAAATCAATCATAAGTTGCTTCAAGATAAGATCATGTCATTCAAATATTACAAGTATATCAACTCATTTGTAGTCATCCTTTTGATGCTATCATTAGTAATGTTGTCTACGTGGATGATAGTGTATTCAGTAAGATGTAACAGGGTTCAAATGGATAACAATATGATGTCATTTGTCATGATTGTGTTACAGTTAATCTTGCTGAGACAGGTGCACAAGACAGAGTTCAGAGATAGAGGACAAGTCGGGTGGCCTATCTCAAGCTTGTTGACTGGTCAGTGACCTTTTAGGAACCAAAAGGTCCTTTAGTGGGGAGGTGTGATCCAAAATCGGATCCAGGAGCTTGACAAGGCTCAAAAAGGCTAAAAAATCAAAGTTCTCAGAATGGAATGAAACCAGTGCCATTGCATCCGTCTCGTCGCGATAATTTAAAAAGTATATTTACTTCCTCAAACAAGCTCCATATCTGAAAGTTATGATGTTCTAATCGAAAACCTAAACAGGCAAAAAAAAAGTCAAAAGTCAACAGGTCCAGTCAAATGATGACATCAACATGACATCAGCAGTGTTGACATGGCAGAGGTAGTTGGTGACAAGTGGCAGCCCAACAGAAGGTGACTGATCAGTGACAGAGATCCACCCAACAGTTGACAAGTGGTATTTGTTTGGCAAATTGTTGGGTGCCATGTGGCCCAGTCATGGGTTGCCACGTGGCACCATGATATTGGTTAATGGTTGGTGGAAAAAGTTTATTTGGAGTCCATGGGGGTCAATCCCATGACCTCTTGGACCAACCCAAT
>SNQJ01S0020844.1:0-52487 GCA_010110895.2 Picea sitchensis
AATGCACCAAACCTCTTGTCAACGGAATCCCCGATTTCCCGATGCACAGATTCCCGATTTGACGTCACCAGGAAGCCCCTTCCTCCATAACCAAAATCAACGGCGGTGAGCAGTCGCTGAGATCAATGGCTCCTGATCTCCTTATCCACGGTGCCGACAGCTGGTTCCCACTCAAGGGGGCTTCCACTACTCCGAATACACTGACAACTGTCCCCCACTGATCGGGGTATCACGTTTCGCGTTTTCAAAGTGCACAAACCTCTTTTCACCGGGATCCTCAATTTCCCGATGACCCAAACGTCGATAGACGATTTCCTTGTCGAGCCTTCCTCGATGGCTCCGATCTCTGCCATGTGTATCCTCGAGCGGACGGTCTCAATTCCTCCGGGATTTTGAGACTTTTGATGTCCCGGTTCTTTCGACCTCAGAAATCCCGATTTCTCGAATGCCGATATCCCGATGGCTCCATCTCTCTGACACGCGTCCTAAATGGATGGACGGTCAGGATGAGTTCTCGGGGATTCACGACTTATAGTGTCCCAATTCCCTCGACCTCAGGATCTCCGATATGCCGATGGCCAATATCCCGACTCTCTCCGGATCTCTGACACCTGTCCTAAAGGGATGGACGGTCCAAAAGAGCCCTCGGGCTGCGTCAAACGCCAACCCAAAAAGGCACTTACCTGTCCGATCCGACGGCTAACGGGGAAACAGACCCAGATCTAATGGTCTAGATCTGTTCTTCCTACGCACACTCCAGAGACTAAACTTCGGGCATCTTAACGCGATTCAACGGCCGACGAGATTTCTGATGAGATCCAACGACTCAGATTGTCCCACCTTGTGCATTCCTCCACTACTTCGTGGATGTGGAGAGATCCATGGTCCAAATGTTCTTCTGGGTCTTGGGATCTACAATCCCGATTTCCTCGTTGCTCACGAAGATGGAGGGAAAAGGGGTAAGATATGTAATGCCCTCGTTGCTTCCGTAAATCTAACGATCGTGAATGGCTATGGGTCACCCGACGAAATCTCAGTCGTAGATTTGTCACATATCCCTACACTGCTACCTCGAAACCTTAAGAGGGTCATTCCTCCTTAAAAGGGTTAATAAGACTTGTGCGTTCAAGTCCTTTTTCTGGGTTCTTGGTGGACCTTTCTAAGGAGGAAGCTTCTGTGAAGAGATCTATACTGGGGCATTTCCAGAGGTAGATACGGGTAAACAGCCTCCCGAGGATGGGCTAGAAGCCTAACTTAGTTCGACTCATGCCTAATTAAATTCATGTAACAACATAAGCCATGTGTGGTCTTTCTGTTATAAGCATATATCTAACATTACTTATCAAAACACTACACAGACATTCTTATACTGTAATGGTTCACCATTTCACAATTTATGAACATATATGTCAGCATATGAATTTCAAGATGCAATATGAGAAAAACACTTATCAAAAATAACTTCAGAAGTGGGTGCAACTGCTGAGAGGGGTGCTCGTTTCCACCCAACCGTAAGCTCAACGACTCCCAAAGGATTTACCACTAGCCACCCCCGAGCTGAGACCACGATGTTCTGAGACTGCGTCTCTCTGTCTTCCAGTGACCAGGAGCAAAGGTTGCAATCCTTCCTCTCTACTATCACTCGCTCTGCCTAAAAATCCAGAGTTCCCCTCGCATCTGCCCTTTCAATCGCCTCTGCCATACGCCTTATCCTCTCGCGAGGTTGCGTGTGGCACGATTACCCTCGCGCCGATCAGACCTGACGGCTCTACGAATGGGTGGTTCACCATCCCATCCCTTATCAAGCCATCCACCTACCAGTCTGCGAGGCATTGAATTTCAGGGCCAGCGAGCCGCTTTTGGTTCTCTGGGCCAGTGGAGTCCCAATACGGTATTTTAATTCTCGGTGGGAGTTAACGCCACCTTTTCAGAGGCCTTCCACCGCCATCGTGGTCTCTTATTCTGCACATCCCCTCTCACCAGTCCTGCAATAAATTCACAATATCATTCACATTCATTGACCTCTTTCTCAAGGTCCATTTACATCACATATTCATCTTTATGAGTTTTCCATAGTCCTTGGCCAGTCCCGTTATATTTACAAGTTGGGGGAAACAGGGTGTTACAACACCGCTTCCTCAGACTGTGTAACCATTGTATTTATACCAACGTTTTCCATAACCTCTTCTTCGAATAACATGGAAGCCACCTCCTCAAGAACAGGGCAGCTCTAGTTCTCCTTTGGGTCCTGGGAAGGAGAAGTATCACCTACTTGAGTGGAAGGGGCTAATATATTATGGTAATTCATAGGGGTGACCATCATGGATGTAGTAATAGGTTGTGTCTGAGCTGAAGGGAATTCCAACTCCATGAAGATCGATCCTCAATAATTTTCATCGCAATTCTGAGCAGTGGAGGGAGACACGACTACAAGAGGAGCAGGGTGATGAGACGAAGCAAGTGAAAGAGTAGGGAAAGTGTGTATGGATAAGAAGATGTAGTCGGTTGGTCCACATTTTGGCTTGTCTCTCTCTCTCTCTCTCGGTATGGTGGAAATGAGGGTGCTAAGGAGATCAAGCGGGGGAGGAAATGAAAGCAGAGTGCAAGAATCCATGAGCATCTTTGGGAGCGACGAAGGAGTTGTGAACAAAATCAGAATGGGATGAGAGGATCTTGCATCGAGCATAAACATTGTAATAATTCTGGTTTCCACCATGGTAAATTTCATTGAGCTTGATCTGACAACACTCAACGTCCAAGTAAAAGTGCAAATGTAAATCGATGCCATGCCAAACCTGCATAATAACTTACCGATACGATTTAGATTCCCACCCAGCTCATCTACACTAATGTTCAACATCGGGAGGGAGAAATGGAGGAGGGTGGTGACAATCTACGAAATCATGATTATTCGCATGCTCTCCAAGTGGCACCCCATCCGGAGACATATTCTCCTTCAATTTAAACATGATGATATTTTTAATATTATCAGTATAATCTATATAAACTATATATTACTATTAAGAATGTCACTTCAAAAGGTATACAAGGATAAGGTGAATAAAAATGAAGTAATAATGTTCAGCGATGAAGAAGACGAATACTAAGAAAGTAATAGGATGTGTTACCTCTTGGAAGGTACCCTATATTTGTGGGTGGTCATTAAGGAACCTTTAGCTTGTTGGTTTTCTATGTTTTTTTTATCATTTTTGCAGGTTTGAAAGTGCAGGAAGACGATACGGTGGTCCATTTATATCCTTATACCAAGATCCAGATCAAGGTATTCATATTATAACTCGTGAGGGTATCTAACACTCAACTTTGTTCTATTTCAAGACTCATTTCCCGAAGTTTGAGTGTCTTTCTAGTTGTTGGTTTGTGTTTTTTCTGTAGTTTATTTTATTATTTCAGATCAATAATTACATAATTAACTCCTACCTTCACCCTAGACATTAACACTAGGCATTGGTCTAGTTATCTTTGGTGCAGTTTTTTGTGTTTGGATTAGGGAAGCCTCCCATAGCCTTTAGTAGGAGTTGGATTGAAGAGTGGGGATTTGTGTCGAGGTGATAGTGGGCACTTAACCTGTGTGGTACAACCTTAGTTCCTTGAGAGTACCTTGTCGAGATCGCTAAATCAGGCAATAAAATTATGCATATAGAAATAATAGATATATTACACAATGATCTTCTTAATCTATGTTTTTTAGTGTTTCTTATAGTCACACCTACTAGCTTTTCCATATTTTCATATCAATTATTTCCAAAAATATTTTCATAATAATTATATGATAAAGGACATTGAAATCAAAGACCATTCAAACCTTTAACTCGAGATATTGCAACAAAATTCATACATGTCTCTCTTTATTTCCAATATTAATAGTTGTTTTCTCCAACATCAATCCTCGTGACTTCATGAAGCCTCAAGAAGGACACCACTCATGAAATCAAAAAATGTGTCCAACATAAAGAATACTTTTACAGACTGAGGAAGTTTTATATTTTGAGAACTCTAGAACCCAAGGTTGTACTTGGGATTTTGCGAAATTACCCCATCCTTTGGGTTTTGACTTGATTAGCTTTAGATTTCAAGTTCATCTGACCTTTTTTTGTGTATTCTTAGGTAACCATGCCTACTGGAAGCTGGAAAAGTGGGTTAGATGACCTCCTAGTTTGGTGATCCGTCGGATCTCAACTTGTGTGCATTAAAAAAGTTTTATGAATGCTCATAGTCAATTTGCTCAGCACATTAAGTAGCATTTAACATAATTAAATGACAATTGTAAACTGTAATGAAAAGCAAACTGGACAGAAATGAGAAAACAACAAATGAAAGATGAGAACAGCAGAAAAGAGTCACAAACGCAAAAGTTGTTAACAGATTTCACCCCCTTCACTGGGCTACGTCTCCGGGTCCCTCTCCAATGGGTATCGATCCAATTAATGGTTTTGAAATGGTACAAAGATGTTCCTGGAATCTCTGAACATCAACTTCGGCAACATAATAGACTGCTATGCAAAGCCCTCAAGACTCCACTCTCCTGGCAATTACAATTCAGCCTTCAAAAGGCAAAGAAAACTAAATCATGACAGAGTGAAATCGACTTTACATATGAACAGCAATCTGGAATACACAGCTATAATCCTCTCTCTGTCCTCTGTCTCTGTATACAATCTTCAAGACAATTTCTCTTACAAGTTACAATCTGACAATTAAATAACAACCAAATATAACTGAGAAGAGTAGACTTCAACATAATAGGCATCTGGAACAAGAAATTACAGCAATACTCCCCCCTTCGCACTGGCTGAGACATGGAATATAAAGCCGCTGGTTGAAACTGCAATCCCGTTTTTTGAGGCCTCTGTTATACCTGCGCGATTTTCATCACCTGAAATGATATGTTGAATGCCAATCAAGGTTGAATCCCACCGGATCTAGAACGTATGACTATCCACTGCAATCCTGTTTTTGTTGTTACAACGGTTTCATATATTTGTTGTTCGTCCCATCTGTTAAGCCCCGCCAAAACGTGCACAAGCTGTGCCATAAATGACACCAAACGATATACCAAATCTAGCAGCGTATTAAAATTCTTATAATCGCCAACAATGTGGAACCGTATCATATGTGCTTGCAATATATTGACCATAATCCAGGCACCCTTATCTAACTGCCAGAATGGTGCGTTGCCAATGGTACAGCGAACCCTTTGATGTTTCCACTCATCGGAGTGACCAATCCATGTCATAAACATTGCACCGTGGAACGTTGTTAAATGGATTAGAACCGTTTTGAATAGTGGTTGAAAAAATTATACAACTAAGCTTTGATTTTATATACCATAACCAATAGATTTAATAAAACCATGTATGCATTGCCACTTCACTGGCATTGTACCATTTTCTTCTTTAAACCCTTTGATGTTTCCACTCATCGGAGTGACCAATCCATGTCATAAACATTGCACCATGGAACGTTGTTAAATGGATTAGAACCGTTTTGAATAGTGGTTGAAAAAATTATACAACTAAGCTTTGATTTTATATACCATAACCAATAGATTTAATAAAACCATGTATGCATTGCCACTTCACTAGCATTATACCATTTTTCTCCTTTATTTGGATCACTGTAATCTTCTATGAAGAATGACCCCTCGGATCATTCCTCCCCATTGAGAGATTTTGGACCTCCAAAGCCTTGAATCACTTCTCATAGTATGAGAGTATAGCTCCCTCACTTTTCCGATTTCCATCCATTTTGCTTTGCTAGGATGCATACCTTAAGCCCCACTCGAAGGTACTCAACATTCCCCCTTCATGAAGTCCTTACATTTCTGTCAAGAATGACATCATCCTGCAACTCATTCATATATTCAAGTGCCATATCATCAACTAAAGGAATCTGCATGTTAGTTTCTTCATCCATGATCATAGGGCTGCCTTTCATACAATTGCATATTCTCTACCATTGATAACTGAATAGATTTGCATATATGGAGGTAAATTTAAGCGAAAAGCATTAGTTCCGATATTTTCCAGAATCTCAAAAGGACGATACCTGATAGGCTTAAGCTTTTACCTTCACCTTTCATCCATTCTTTGGTGATATATGTGAATCCATACCTCGTCTCCAACCTAGAATTGATGATCAACTTTGTGTTTTTCATGCCTCGGCTTTGTACTTTGCTCCCACTTCTCCAACTGTTCTTGAACTGCATGCTGCACCGCTTTGATTCTCTAAATGAACTTTAAAGCTTTATCTGCATCATGATGTCCATCCACTACATCTTTGCCAAAAGAAAAGTCCATAGGTGTTTTTGGTAGATAACCAAAACAAGTTTCAAAAGGAGATCTTTCGTGGAAGAATGAACCGCATGATTGTAGCATGTTGTATATAATTTAACCGGCCATCCCAAATTTTAGATGTTTACTACAATATCCTATATGAGTAGCCGAATCCACCGTCCTCGGTTTCACTACCTCTATTTGCCCGCCGGGTCAGGATGAAAAGCTGTACTTTTCCTAAGTTTAGTATCCATAAGTTCCCATAATGATGACAAAAAATTTCCCAAGAACCTGAATCCCGATCCCGATACAATGGACATGGGGCAGCCCAAATGTACCCAAATATTCTGAAGAAAAGATGAGTTGTTTGTTCAAATAGTTGATTCTGCTTGTTGCATGGCATCAAGATACACATTTTGCCGACCATTCACAACAACATATAGGTAATCATGCCCTTTCTAGACATAGGTAGTCCTCCTACACAGTCCATAGAAATGCTTTCCTAGGGACAAGAAGAAACTGGAAGAGGTGTGTACAAACCCAATTTCCTATTGCTAGGCTTTTACTTGTTGCACACATAACAACTGCATGTATTTAGCTACGCTTTCATCCTGGACAATAACAATGATTCTGCAATATTGACAAGGTTTTACTTACTCCAAATGCCCTCAAGTAAATCAAATTTGAACTAGTGCTTCTGACATATACTTTTCCTCGAATACAGATTTTACCAAGATGATACAAGAGTTGATTATGCACATAATATTTCTCTTCCTGTTTACCATGTATTAGTGATGCATATACTTTCTTAAAGTCTTTATCTTCAACATATTGTTCAATATAACTTTCATGTGTTAATGAACTATTCTTAAGAATGATTGAAGCGCTTGTAGGTGGCCTCGATAACATGTCTACTACCTTATTATGAATCCCCTTTTTGTATTTAATTACAAGATGAAACTGCAGTAAAAATCCCATCCATCTTAAATGTCTACTTTGTTGTACTTTAGTTTGAGATTGTAAATACCGAAGTGGTTGATGATCAAAGTATGTATAATTGTTTCTTACCCATGATATAATGTTTCCACTTCTTCACACTCGGTATTAAAGCATATAATTCTTTGTCATAAGTAACTATCCGACTTATGACAACCGCAGAGAATGTCAATGGTAAATGGGACCGGCTTCCTCCCCTTGCATCAAACGCATTCCCATGGCAAACCCACTGCATCTCGCTGACCAATGGTCACGTAAATATGGCAATGTCAACCGGCAACTGATCTTTCCTTCAAAGTATCAAGGCTGATGCTTGCCTCCCCACTGGAAAATATCTTTAATGCTTGTCAACGCATGTACTGGGGCAGCAATGGAAGAAAACCCATAAATGAATTTCCTCCAATACCGAACCGCACCCAGAAAACTTCTAATTTCAGTAACAGTATTAGGGTCGCGGGCCATTTTACAATGACAACAACCTTGGCTGGTTCCACTTGTAGGTGGCCTCCACCAATAATATGGCCTAAATATATTAAATAAGTTTTTGCAAACTCACATTTATACATCTTCAAAAAGCCCTTCCTGCTATTATCTAAAACTTTCTTCACATGTACAATTTGTTCCTTCCAAGTCTTGCTAAAGACAAGGATATCATCTAGGTAAACGATCATAAAATCGTCAATAAAAGGTCGAAAAACATCATTCATGACCCGTGATAAAAGTAGCGGTGTGCATTTCATATATAGCCCGAAAAGGCATTATAAGCCATTCATACAAACCCCGCTTTCGCTTTTAAAAGTTTTTTTCCAAGCATCATTTTTAGCAACCCGTATTTGATGATACCCACTACGCATATCCAATTTAGTAAAGTAAATTGCATGTTTTAACTGATCAAGCAAATCATCACTTCATGGAAGAGGATAATTGCTTTAATGGTGATTTTGTTATGGCTCCCTGTGAGGGCTCGATGCATATTCTCCAAGACCCATCCTTCTTTTGAACCAAGACTATAGGAGAGCCAAAAGGAGAAGTACTTGGTCGAATAACCCCCTTCTCAATCAGCTCTTGAACATGTTTCTTGATTTCCTCATTCTCGCATAATGTACATCCGGGTATACATGGTTATGTTCGAAGTGGCATCCTCAATGCAACTGTATTTCATGTTCAATCTCTCTCTTTGGTGGTAACCCCTTTTGATCATGAAATAAATCATCATACTCAAAAATGATTTCAATTAGTTCAGATTTATGTTTAGGAACACACCCTTCAAAAGATTTAGAGATCTCATCATTCTTTACCTTAACCATCATTAACACAAAATTCTTACTAGCATTTACCACCCTCTTCATTTGTCCTGCAAAAACTATTGCTAGATTTGTTTTGTCTTATGTGCTCGTACAACATATTCCACATCATCTTTAAAGAGATGATATTTGTTCTGATCTCTATAAAAGACTGCTTTCTGGTCATACAAGTAGGGACTCCCAAGTACAATTCCACAATGTCAGTGGCACTACATCCAGTTCCACCTCATCCATAAACTTTTTAGTAATTGCAAATTTTAATACACATTTCTTTGTAACTTGCAATCGCGTATCATTAGTAACCCAACCAAGAGGATAGGGTTTTCATGAGGCATAGTAACTAGATGCGCTTCTTAACCACTTCTTTCCGGAAAATCAAATTGCTTTGAGAACCACTATCAAACAATGTATCATCAATCTTTGTGTGATTTGCAATGACACTTAACATGAACAAGGTAACTTCTAGCTTTATCATTATTATTAGAAGTAGATGGCATATTTGTATTTGCATTAGGACTTGAATTTGCATCAATGGGAAGTGAGATACCATTATTCTTACCCTGGATTCCGACAACTGTAACCTTCGGCTTTCATCACCTGAGTCGTATCCCAAGTCTTGAATAACTGCTGTAGTAGCCTTTGCTTTGCCTTTATCTTTGTTTCCTCCGTGCTTCTTTGGCCTTAACTCCGGATAAAGTTTCAAAGACTTAGAGACATCATGCCCCTTATGACAATGCAAACATGTAGGCTTTTCAACTTTTAATGTAGTAGCCATCTTCTTTTCCTTTATCTTTATCTTTAGATTTGTCATTAAACTTAGTTGATTTCTTCACAAAGGTATCATTAGCATGCTTTCCCCTAGCTTCTAAATGTGTGGCTTGAACACATACCTCATCCAAGTTACTGGGGTTAAACATCAATAAAGTATGTCTTAAATAAGAATGCATGCCACCAATGTACTTAAGAAGAGTTTCATGCGTATCTAATGAAATATTCAATGCAATAGCCCTCTTTCTCAATTCATGAGTATAATCTTGAATACTTTGGTCCTTTAGCTTGTCAAACGCTTGCCAACTCATATTAATTGTTGCATATGACCCAAAGGATAAAACTGCTTCCTTAATACTTCAATGAATTCATTCCAAACCATTCTTTCGAAGATCTTGTTGAATCTTGCTCTCCCACCAAGTAAGAGCCATCCCACTCATTCTCAAAGCGGCCAATTGAATTCTGGAAGGGTCATCAATAATGCCATGCACCCTGGAATAGACTTCAAGCTGCTTGATCCAATTGTCTAACTTTTCAACATCTAAATCTCCATTGTAAATTTGTAATTCAAATTTTACATCCAATTTGAAATATGGCATATTAGTATTTGCATTATTCAAATGAGAAATATGAGAAGAAGAGGGAGTCTGATTAGCTCGTGGAGGATCATCATCACCTCCTACTCCTTTGCCCTTTCTTCCTTCTTCTATCGTGATCTTTTACGAAGATTCTTCTTCTTTCTTCTTCCTTTTATGCTCGCCATCGGTAGAATTTCCATCATAGCTTCTATACCGATAAAAGCCTCCAAAACTCTCACGTAAACAATGCTTTCCTATCCCAGATGTCCTTTTTCTTCCCCTTGTGGAGAAGACATGGTGGTTCTCGAAAATGTCCTCCTCGAGAACAACTTTCAGTTTTAGCCCTCCTTCACCAAGCTTAGATTTAGACCCAGTAAGCATTCACAAATCCAGTTCAATAGTTAAATCTAACTCGATACCATAATATGATCCGGTCGGATCTCATCTTGTGTGCATTAAAAAGTTTTATGAATGCTCATAGTCATTTTGCTCAGCACATTAAGTAGCATTTAACATAATTAAATGACAATCGTAAACTGAAATGAAAAGCAAACTGGACATAAATGAGAAATCAACAAATGAAAGATGAGAACAGCAAAAGTCACAACACAAGTTGTTAACGGAGTTCACCCTCACCTGGGCTACGTCTCCGGGTCCCTCTCCAATGGGTACCGATCCAATTAATGGTTTTAAAATGGTACAAAGATGTTCCTGGAATCTCTGAACATCAACTTCGGCAACAGAATAGACTGCTATGCAAAGCCCTCAAGACTCCACTCTCATGGCAATTACAATTCAGCCTTCAAAAGGCAAAGAAAACTAAATCATGACAGAGTGAAATTGACTTTACATACGAACAACAATCTGGAATACACAACTATAATCCTCTCTCTTTCCTCTGTCTCTGTATACAGTCTTCAATACAATTTCTCTTACAAGTTACAATCTGGCAATTAAATAACAACCAAATATAACTGAGAAGAGTCGACTTCAACAGAATAGGCATTTGGAACAAGAAATTACAGCAATACTCCCCCACTGCACTGGCTGAGACATATGGGATATAAAGCCACTGGTTGAAACTGCAATCCCATTTTTTGTGGCCTCTGTTATACCTGCGCGATTTTCATCTTTTGAAATGATACGCTGAATGCCAGTCAAGGCTGAATCCTGCCAGATATGTAACGTATGACTATCCACTGCAATCCCGTTTTTGCGGTTACAACGGTTCCATATATTTGCTGTTCGTCCCATCTGTTAAGCTCCGCCAAAACGTGCACAAGCTGTGCCATAAATGACACCAAACGATATACCAAATCTAGCAGCGTATTAAAATGCTTATAATCGCCAACAATGTGGAACCGTATCATATGTTCTTGCAATATATTGACCATAATCCAGGCACCCTTGTCTAATTGCCAGAACGGTGCGTTGCCAATGGTACAACGAACCCTTTGATGTGTCCACTCATCGGAGTGACCAATCCATGTCATAAACATTGCACCGTGGAACGTTGTTAAATGGATTAGAACCGTTTTGAATAGTGGTTGAAAAAATTATACAGCTAAGCTTTGATTTTATATACCATAACCAATAGCTTTAATAAAACCATGTATGCATTGCCACTTCACTGGCATTGTACCATTTTCTTCTTTATTTGGATCAGTGTAACTTTCATGACGAATGACCCCTTGGATCATTTGGATTCTCACCATGTAAGGCTCTACAATTGTAAATATTGGAAATATGCGACCTTTTGATTCATGATTCCAATTGTATCAACATGTGATTTGGAGTTCATTTTGGATTTTTTTTTTACCTGTAATGATGATCTCAAATCATCTAATTGATTAGTTATTCATTACCTTACTGCTATACTCCTTTACTAGGTGTAATGATTTCCCTATAATTCATTTTTTCAAAATAATGAGAAAAATATTTTTCATGTAGTCTTTATCCACTATACAAACACTAAAATCAACAAACAAAACAAAATAATCAAATTTATCCACTATACAAACACTGAAATTGATGCACTATACCAAGATCAATAAAACAAACAACTTAATCGAAAATTATTGACATTATGAACATTGAAAACTATGCAAAATAATGAAATCGATGTATGTGGGATTCCAAGACACTGCCACGGGCTTTAGGATTTAACATGATCAACTTGGAATTTCAAGTTCATCTGACTTTTTTGTGGATTCTTAGGAATCCAAGCCTAACAAAAGGTGCAAAAGTGGGACTTACATGACCTTTTAGTTCATATTCTCATCATTTTGGGCCTTTGCAATTGCAAATGTTGGGATCATGTGACCTTTTTCTTCATGATTCTAGTTCTATCAACTTATGATTTGAAGCTCAAGAGAGGCTTTTCTTTTAATTATTTTTCTATGATTAGGATCTCAAACCATTTAATTGATTAATTATTTGTTGTCTTACTACTACATTTCTTTACTAAGAATAGTGATTTCCCTACAATTTTATCTAATCAATCATTTCAAAATAGTGAGAAAATGTTTTTCATGTAGCCTTATCCACTATCCAAACAATGAAATCAATGCATGAAATAAAATAATCAAATTTATCAACTGTATAAACACTAAAATCGATGCATTATACTAAAGATTAATGCAATAAACAACTTAGTTGAAAATTATCAGCTTTACAAACAGTGAAATCTATGCAATATAATGAAATCAATGTACTTGGGAATCCAGGAAACTACCCCAATATTTGGGTTTTGACTTGATCAACTTGGAATTTCGAGTTCAGGTGTACTTTTGTTGTCAATTTGTAGACACCTAGGAGGATAGGACCAACAAAAGTTGGATAAGTGGGACTTGTATGACCTCTTGGTTTAGATTCTTACCATTTAGCCCTTTATTGTTGTAGATGTTGGAATCATGTATCATTTTTCTTTGTGATTCTTGTTTTATTAGCTTGTGATTTGGAGGTCATGTCATCCTTTGCCTTCAATTATTTTTTTAATCATGATCTCATACCATGAAATCAATATACTTGTGATTCCAGGACAATGTCTTAGTGTTTCAGTTTTGACTTGATCAACTTGAAATTTTGAGTTCAGATGACCTTTTGTTGTCGATTCTAAGGCACCTGAACCCAACAAAAATTGGAGAAGTGAAACTTATACAACCTCTTGGTTTAGATTCTGGTCATTTGTCCATTTATAGTTGGAGATGTTGGAACCATGTAACATTTTTTTTATTCTAATTTTATTAGTTTGTGATTTAGAATTCATGTGAATCTTTGTCTTTACTTTTTTTTTTTTATAAGCACTTAATTTCATACCATTTTTTCCAATAATAAATTGTCTTTATTTTCCCTCACAATTTTTTAATCATTGATATGATATATATAGCCTTTAATATATGTGTGAACTTTAATATATGTGTGAATGAATGCCTCTCACATTTGAGAAGCAAAATTAGACCTATTTTTGGAACATTTACTCGAAGATATGTGAGATTTGTGCTCATCTTAGGACTACATGAGCAATTAAAGATGAAGTAAGGAAAAAATGGTCTTACTTCGACTCAATGAGGATATATTGGAGGAGAATGCAGGGTGAATCATGTGTTCACAAGTGTTCGTTTTCTATCAAATAATTTGATTGTTTACAGAGGAATCAACTCATTTACAAAATTGACTTCTAACATCATGATGATACAAATAATTATTAATGACAAATCATTATTTATGAGACATTTATAACATGATGTAATAAATAATGGTGATGATCAATGATAAAATCTTATTGTACAATATTTTATGAGACGAATTTGTATCTTTATTTTTATTTTATGAGACATTTGTCATTAATCTTCATTTTATTGTATGTGTATTTTATGAGTAATTTGTAAGTCACAACAAAGTATATAAAAAAAAAAGAGTTGAAAAAATTATTGAAAAAAATAATATATGTCCAGATAATTGCATGGAATTCCACCACAGAGAAGCATGCTAGAAGAGCACTCCCAAGCAAAATCCCATGGAGACAATATGAACCAGGTCATAGCGGTATGAAGCTCCGACATCAACTATGCATACGTAAAACCTCGAACAAACCAACATTGGTGACTAGATGGACCAGGTCAGAGCGGTATGAAGCTCCCTCATCATCTGGGCATACATAAAACCCTGAACATACCAACAAAAACAGAGAGAGGAACTTCATACTGATGAGTACATACCCCCAAAACCTGTTGAGAGCAGGCATCAAGATGAACCCAAAAGAAAACCCAGATGTAATATGGACCAAATCAGAGTGGCATACATATCTCTCTAAAAAGAGAGGATCCAAAAATCCAAACCCCAGCTACAAAGGATCTTAAATTCGACACCAAAAAAATTTCATCCAAACCCACAGAGCAGAGGGTATGCATCTGACCCTGAATGAACCTGAAACATAAAAGGGAGAACAAAGAAGCATCATGATAACCCGCCAGAGGAGAGGCCACCCACAAAGAAAACTGATGGAAAGATTGCCAGAAACGTAAAGACAACATAAGATAGGCCAATGACAGATCTGAGGAGAGAATACTATATCTCCAGTAGAACCGCACCAACAAACACGACCACCATCAGAAAAAATCACCTCAACCAGAAAGGAGAGCTCGATCCGCATGAACCAGAGAGAGGAACCGAAAGTAAGGAGTGAAATAAAGTAGAGACCTCTCCGAGAAATACACATATGTGAGAAAAAATGACCAGGCGACACCCCCGCAAATGCACCCATAAGCGTGACTGTAGCTCGAATCCAAAATAAAAACATATCTGCTCCCAGAGCAAACTCCAACAGAAGAGCCACCAAGCAAATGGAGGTTGCAAGCACCGAAGCCCACTCAAAGGAAGAACATATCTGTGCAAAGGACTGAAACTGAGAAAAGCAAGAGAACCAAGGCGATGAAACTAAAACACTAGGAAACGATGGGTCACTGCCACCATCCAGAAAGAAGCCCAATCCACGCACCAAGATCAAAGAATGGGAAGAAAGGAGACCTCCCCGAAAGAAAAACCATGAAAGGTAGATTCCGAATGAGGAGAAAACGTCGAGGAGAAGATGGCTTCAGTTCGAAGGAGGCCGCAGAGAAATCCGCACTTGGCCATCTGAAGGGAATAGTAAAAACGAGGGGTCTGCATCCCGGGAAACCCTAGCTACAGACCCCCTCACCCCCAATAAAGGTAGTTGAGGACGTTAGAGAAACGATTATTAAATATTAAGTTGATCATTGAAATGAAGTATAAAGATTAAAATTAGTCAAAGCTAAAAATAGAGCATCCAATCACTAATTTAATTTATTATCTTTTCAAATCCCGCAATAAAGTCATTGAAGAAACATTGATAGATTGGATAAATAATAAATTAGAAATGACAAAGGGGGAAATAATAAATTATATATTAAATTAAATTGAGTTAAAATATCATAGGGAAATATTCAAAGGATACCAAGTAAATGAATAATGATAGAGGAAAAAACAAGAAATAGGGATATTCATATAAGTATAAAAGAGGATTAAAGAGATATGACCAATGATTATGTGAAAAATTAAGAGCAAAGATAAAGATGAAATTAAGAATTCAAGTTAAGAAAATGGGGGTTATATGAGAAAGAAACTAGAGATCATTCTTAGAAAATTAATTAGATTAAAATGAAAGATCAGTGATCAAGGCAATGAATAAAGGGTTTTCAAGACTAACTAAGTGTGTAGCCATCTTCATGATTAAATTTATTGGTGTGTTTTTCACTTTATAGGACTTCTCGAATGATACAGTGTGAGTAATGTAGCAGTAAGTCCAAATTTTTGGTTTGTTCAAAGAAAATTATATGCTTAGATTGATTTAATGGATATGGTGATTGACCATAACCTATAAGAAAGTGTTAAGTGATGGGAGCATCATTAGATAGGTGTCTCGTTGGTCCTTTTAGGTTGTCAAGGCAGTGGGTGGTAAGTATAGGTAGTTTCATGCTATCATATGCGACTTTGAAGAGGTTGTGTGTAAGGATAAAGGGTTCTCATTCTAGAGCATGCAAGTCTAGTTCGTGGTTAATGACATTAGCGAGGAGCGATGGTAGGAGCTTGCAACTATGCAACAATCTTCAACACTCTTCTAGTAATAATGGTAAATTGTTTTGCATATATAATCTTAGAGATGATCTAGGTGGATTATGGTTGAAGGTGTGCTCTTTGGTTTTAAGTATGGTTGCTAGGCAAGGTTACTTTGTTCCCATCAGGTTGTGGTCCTAGTGTTGTCCCGATGTCTTCTCTGTGCAAGACTTGGTTCTTAGCCAAATATTGTTTTCTATGGGATGACAGAGGCTGGGTTTTGTCCATTTCTCCCTCTCAGTGGCCACTTCTTCTCTATCTCTAAGGAAGGGAGCTTCCATTGGAGCTTCCTTTGTCTAGGTCACTAACTGTACTACAAATGTAAATTAATCATTTGGGAAGTGGAGGTGGTTCAATACCTCACCCTTCTGTCTTCCCTCTACACATATTCACACCTCATCCTGCTTGATCTTGAAGATTTACTCCCCACCTCACCCTTCCACCTTACCTATGCACATATTCACACCTCATCCCGCTTGTTCTCGAACATTTCCTCCCCACGCTTGAGAAGGGGGTCAACCATCAAAATTCCATACTTTTGGCCTTTCAGATGTTGATTGTATGCTTGGTGCACCTCCCCAGTTATCACAGTGCATGAGACCTCTGTTATTAGAATTCCTACTTCAAGTCTTGCCCCCATTATTTGCTCTACTTTGAACTCTTTCATGTCCATCTTGTTATGGTTAAGGTGGGGTCTCTCTGATTTTTGTATAGGGAGCTGGCACCTAATGCTCTAATGGAACGTGTTCCATTAGATGGTTAAGCTCCCACTATACTTTGTTGGCCTACTCACAAATCCGCATAAGGAAAGAATGCATAATATTTCTTTGAAAATAAAAAGTAAATCTAAATTCAAGAGATTCATAGTAAAAAATGACTCTATGTTTGATACATCGAGAGTTGAGATGGATCTAAACTAGTTACAATCGAGAAGAATTGTGCCAAAATTTAGATGATCATCCTTATATATATGTTACTATATGTTTTAGATGAATTTCAACATTTGAAATTTATTGATGATGAAGATTAACATCCACCAGGATCAGAATTGGTCTATCAGACCCTAAGAAGGTAAGATATTACTTCAATTTATTTAAAAATGTATTTTTATGCTAAAAAAAGATTGAGAGAAGTGTTCCAAGATCACCAAAGTTTTGATGACTTAGGAGGTTAGGAAGGACTATATCGTGGAAAATATTTTTAAATTGGGATCTAATTTGGGTATAGGTAGGGAATTCTAAGAGAAATTGTTTTTCCATCTTCAACCTTCTTAGTGTCACAAATATGATAGATTCTTTCGCCCCACGATGTTTTGAGAATTGCCCAACGCCTAGTTTCTCTATTCAACTCGTGAAAGTTTGTTCTTATTTTAGCAATGTTTATTTTCTTCTTCGCACTTGTAAAAACTAAGAGGTACTTTTAATCTTCTAATTTAGGGTTGACCACCTCCTTGTGGTATGTTAATTTTCTTTTATCTTCCAATTCTTTATCACACCACATATTCTCTTTAATTATTTTTTTTGTAAATAAAAATTGTATTACCTCAAAGGTTCATAAAACATAGACATATGGAAGATCCTATAGTCTGTTCTACCAAAAAATAGAAATCGAAACCAGACCTAGGATTTGAAAATATGTCCATAACCATGCTAATTTCCATAGCTAAGATAAACAAAAGATAATGCAAGGAGGCTTGAAGTCAAGATTGTGTTGTTTCTAACATTTAACAAATTGAAAAACAAATTGGAGAGTGGCATACACTATATGAACCTTGTCCACCATTGTCTAGTGAACAATGTGGTGGAGTTGGACTGAAGGAGAATGGTTGACAATAGGTTGGGCGTCTTATTTTCATAGGCTCGCTTGAGAAAGAGTCGAAGAACATATCCAGCTGGTGATTGAGGATTTCCTGGTGATGAATCTGGTCTTCAATGTCCCTACACAATTCGAAAATGAGGTGCAATTACTCCTCACAGAAGCCCTTTTGTGGAATCAAATTAGACATCGCTTCCTTAGACTGTGTAACCATTGTATTTAGGCCAACTTTTTCCATAACCTCTTATTCGAATAACATGGGAGCCACCACCTCAAGAACAAGGAAACTCTAGTTCTCCTTTGGCTTATGGGAAGGAGAATTATCACCTACTTGAGTGGAAGGGGATAATATATTATGAGCATTCACAGGGGTGACCATCATGGAGGTAGTAATAGGTTGTGGCTAAGACGAAGGGAGTTCCAACTCCATGAAGATTGAGCCCCAATAATTTTCATCCCAATTCTGAGCAGTGGAGGGAGGCACGACTACAAGAGGAGAAGAGTGATGAGACAAAGCAAGTGAAGGAGTAGGAAAAGTGTGTATGGATAAGAAGATGTAGTAGGTTGGTCCACATTTTGGCTTGTCTCTCTCTCTTGGCATGGTGGCAGTGAGGGTGCTAAGGAGATCAGGCGAGGGAGGAAATGAAAGAAGAGTTCAAGAAGCCATGAGCGTCTTTGGGAGGGACAAAGGAGTTGTGAACAAAATCAGAGTGGGATGAGAGGAGCTTGCATCGAGCATAAACAATGTAATAATTCCAGTTTTGGCCATGGTAAATGTCATTGACATTGAGTTGACAACACTCAACATCTGAGTACAAGTGCAAATGTAAGTCGACGCCATGCCAGGCCTACATAATAACTTACCCATATAGTTTAGATTCCCACCCATCTCATCTGCAGTAATGTTCAGCATCGGGAGGGAGAAATGGAGGAGGGTGGTGACAGTCTATGAAAGCATGATTGTTCGCATGCTTTCCAACTGGCACCCCATCCAGAGACATATTCTCCTTAAATTTAAACGTGCTAATATTTTTAATATTATCAGGATAATCTATATAAACTATATAGTACTATTAAGAATGTCACTTCAAAAGGTATACAAGGAATCAGGTGAATAGCAATGAAGTAATAATGTTCATTGTTGAAGAAGATGAATACTAAGAAAGTAATAGGATGTGTTACCTCTTGGGAGGTACCCTATATTTGTGGGTGTTCATTAAGGAACCTTTAGCTTGTTGTTTTTCTATGTTTTTTTATCATTTTGGCAGGTTTGAAAGTGCAGGAAGATGATACTGTGGTCCATTTATAACCTTCTACCAAGATCCAGATCAAGGTAGTCATCATATAACTCATGAGGGTATCTACCACTCAACTTTGTTCTATTTCAAGACTCATTTCCTAAAGTTTGAGTGTCTTTCTAGTTGTTGGGTTGTGTTTTTTCCATATTTTATTTTATTATTTCATATCAATAATTACATAATTAAATCCTACCTTCACCCTAGACAACAACACTAGGCACTGATCTAGTTATCTTTGGTGAAGGTGTTTGTGTTTGGATTTGGGAAGCCTCCCATAGCCTTTAGTAGGAGTTGGATTGAAGAGTGGGGATTTGTGTCGAGGTGATAGTGAGAACTTAACATGTGTGGTACCACCTTAGTTCCTCAAGAGTACCTTATCGAGATCGCTAAATCGGGCAATAACATGATGCATATATAAATAATAGATATATTACACATTGATCCTCTTAATCTATCTTTTTCAATGTTTCTTATAGTCACACCTACTAGATTTTCCATATTTCCTTATGAATTGTTTCCAAAAGCCTTTTCATAATAATTATATGATAAAGGACATTGAAATCAAAAACCATTCAAACCTTTAACTCGAGATATTGCAACAAAATTCATACATGTCTCTCTTTCTTTCCAATATTAATAGTTGTTTTCTCCAACATCAATCCTCGTGACTTCATGAAGCCTCAAGAAGGACGCCACTCATGAAATCAAAAAAATGTGTCCAACATAAAGAATACTTATACAGACTAATGAAGTTTTAGATATTGAGAACTCTAGAACCCAAGGTTGTACTTGGGATTTTGGGAAATTACCCCATCCTTTGGGTTTTGACTTGATTAGCTTTAGATTTCGAGTTCATCTAACCCTTTTGTTGTGTATTCTTAGGTACCCAGACCTAGTGGAAGCTGAAAAAGTGGGTTAGATGATCTCCTAGTTTGGATTCTCACCATCTATTGCTCTACAATTGGAAATATTGGAAAGATGTGACCTTTTGATTCATGATTCCAATTGTATCAACATGTGATTTGGAGTTCATTTTGGATTTTTTTACCTGTAATGATGATCTCAAATCATCTAATTGATTAGTTATTCATTACATTACTACTATACTCCTTTACTAAGTGTAATGATTTCCCTATAATTCATTTTTTCAAAATAGCGAGAAAAATATTTTTCATGTAGTCTTTATCCACTATACAAACACTGAAATCAACAAACAAAACAAAATAATCAAATTTATCCACTATACAAACACTGAAATCGATGCACTATACCAAGATCAATAAAACAAACAACTTAATAAAAAATTATCGACATTATGAACATTGAAAACTATGCAATATAATGAAATCGGTGTATGTGGGATTCCAAGAGACTGCCACAGGCTTTAGGATTTAACTTGATCAACTTGGAATTTCAAGTTCATCTGACTTTTTTTTGTGGATCCTTAGGAATCCAAGCCTAACAAAAGGTGAAAAAGTGGGACTTACATGACCTTTTAGTTCAAATTCTCACCATTTGGGCCTTTGCAATTGCAAATGTTGGGATCATGTGACCTTTTGCTTCATGATTCTAGTTCTATCAACATATGATTTGAAGCTCAAGAGAGCCTTTTCTTTTAATTATTTTTCTATGATTAGGATCTCAAACCATCTAATTGATTAATTATTTGTTGTCTTACTACTAAATTTCTTTACTCAGCATAGTGATTTCCCCTCAATTCTATCTAATCAATCATTTCAAAATAGTGAGAAAATGTTTTTCATGTAGCCTTATCCACTATCCAAACAATGAAATCAATGCATGAAATAAAATAATCAAATTTATCAACTGTATAAACACTAAAATCGATGCACTATACTAAAGAGCAATACAATAAACAACTTAGTTGAAAATTATCGACTTTAGAAACAGTGAAATCTATGCAATATAATGAAATCAAAGTACTTGGGAATCCATGAAACTACCAAAGTCTTTGGGTTTTGACTTGATCAACTTTGAATTTCAAGTTCAAGTGGTGTTTTGTTGTTGATTTGTAGGCACCCAGGCCCAACAAAAGTTGGAGAAGTGGGACTTATATGACCTCTTGGTTTAGATTGTGACCATTTGGCTCTTTATTGTTGTACATGTTGGAATCATGTATCATTTTGCTTTATGATTCTAGTTTTATTAGCTAGTGATTTGGAGGTCATGTTAGCCTTTGCTTTTAATTCTCTTTTTAATCACGATCTCATACCATGAAATCAATATACTTGGAATTCTAGGACAATGCCTTAGTGTTTGGGTTTTGACTTGATCAACTTGAAATTTTAAGTTTAGATGACCTTTTGTTGTGGATTCTAAGGCACTTGAGCCCAAGAGAAATTGGAGAAGTGACCATTTAACCCTTTATAATTGGAACAATGTAACTTTTTTTTTTTTGTGATTATAATTTTATTAGTTTGTGATTTAGAATTCAAGTGAATCTTTGTCTTTAATTTCTTTTTTATATTACAATTTATATGAACTTAATTTCGTACCATTTTTTTTCCAATAATAAATTGGGTTTATTTTCCCTCCTTAATAGTAAACTAGCTTTATTTCCCCTCTTACAGTTTTTTTATCATTAATATCATAAACTTTGATATATATGTAGTAGTAAACTAGCTTTATTTTCCCTCTTACAGTTTTGTAATCATTAATATCATAAACTTTGATATGTATGTAGCCTTTAATCTGTGTGTGAATGAATGTCTCACATTTGAGAAGTAAAATTATAACTATTTTGCACTGTATTAAAGTTATTATCTAACAAATATGACACAGCTACACTATTTTGGTAAATAGTTTATTGAAATCCAAGAGACAGATGCCATCGAACCCTAATCTCCCATATATCACTGAAAGTCCTATTTGATTCTTCCCTTATCAACAAGTTTGATAGTTGCTTTCGTGATGATTATTCATTTTTTGTCAATTTTGAGGGCGTACTAGGCACCGCCGATTATGTAACATACAGAAAAATTAAGTTAGTTGTAAATGAAATTATATCCTTAATCAGTAGCAAAAAGAAATATACGTAATGGAGGTGAGGAGGAAGTTAGATATGTCGTAAGTTACTCTATGCCAACTAAATTCAATGGTTCATTTCCCATATGATATGCTATTCGTTGTATTGGATGGACTCGTGAGAGAGTCTAACTGTGGCTATTTTTGGGTTATATGCTTTGAGATAGTTGAAATATAGACTTAGTAGATAGAGAAGGGATGTTGTTAATCAGTAGTTAATTTGCATTATGTTATTTGTTCTATTATCATTATTATTAATTAGTGTTAAGGAAAAAATTGTAACATTTTTTTACAATGAAAAGGTATTTGCTTAAGTGTTTTATGTTTTGGTTTTTTCGTACATAAATCTGCATTAAATCACAATTTTGTGTTGTTTAAATTGCATTTTTGAATAAAGAAATGGATTAAGTATGTTGAAAAACCTCTAAACCACCTGAATTATAGACAAATAACCAACAATTTTATGTTGTTTAAATTGCATTTTTGAATGTAAAAATGGATTCAACATGTTGAAAAACCCCTGGAGCACCTGAATTATAGAGAAATAACTACTCAGATCTGAAAATCCAACAACTACTCACCAGATTTCGAGCAAATATCGCCAAGAAATATGCCCAAAAAAAGACCAAAACCTACAACGTTTAGCCTACGACCAATTAAAAATGTTAAAAGTAGGTTAAACAACATTTTCACATACCTACTTTATTTCTCATTAAATCTTTCCTACTTTTTAATTCTTTCATATTAAGAAACTCCAAAGATATAAACATTTCAAAAATGAAAACACATTTAAATTAAATTGAAGCTTAACAAAAGATATTGATTCTTTCATTCACTAATTGTTTATACAACATGTGCCTCATGTATCTCAAGTATACTCCTACAATTTGAAAATCATTTGATGAGATAAAATATCAAAGAACCTTAAAAAGCGCTTAAAAAACCACCTTGACATTGACATTGAGTCCTCGAGATCAACACTTGGATTGACTCATTGATTGCAGGTTTTCCCTTCTATTGTTGATGATGTATCTAACGATTCAATTCAACAATAATGAGAGTCCATAATGAACTTTACACACACACACACACATATAGAGAGAGGGAGAGAGAGCGCACACACATACACATATAAAACATAATTGCATTGTCAAATCTATTAAAATATTTGAAGTTCCTATATGTGTGTGAGAAAGAGAGAGAGAGATTGGGCCTAGTGATTAAGAACATGTGTTTCTTCCTAAGAGGTCACACGTTGATCCAGGTGGATCTCGGTGGCCATCCACCTTTTCCACTAAATCAACATTTTGAGCCTATGGTTTTGATAAACCATTATATTCACCCTTTTGATGGGGAATGGAATATAATGTTATCTTCATTTGTTAGTTACAAACATCGTGTAATGATTTCCTAGTGGTTTTATGTACATGCCTACAACATAGTGTTAATGCATCAAATCTCATTAGAACTCTGTAGTTAAGTGCGCTCAGGCTAGAGTAGTACTGGGATGAGTGACTTCCTAGGAAGTCCTAATGTTTTACATGCCCATGGAATTTTATAAATATAGTCCAATTTATCCCACATGCATCATGGGAATTTTTGTGTTCTTTTCTATATTTTTTTGTTCTTTTCTATATTTTTTCTTTTGTCTCGTTTCATTCTCAGCATAATCTGGATTAGTTATATCATAGGAGTCTTCTCCTTGTCATTTCTCAGTGCATGTCCCCAATGAGGTCAGGGTATATAGAGTTGGGTCTTGAGCTATTTTTGCTTAAGGACAACCTCTCTCTCCAACCCAAGCAACCTCCCATGGCGGAAGAAAAGAGAGATGGCAGAGTAGGAGATCCTTTCAAGATGTTGCTCAAGGAAGCCCTTGCGCAACAGAGGAACGAAATGATGGACAACTTCACTTAGATCCTGCAATGATTATCGATGGTGGCTGAGGCATCTTTGACAAACAACCATTTCAGAGGTGCAACACCCTTCAAGGTACAAGTAAATTTTGATATCCCCTTATTTGAAGGCCAGATAGATGCATATTCTCTAGAAAAATGATTGAATCTTCTAGAAGGTTATTACTCTCTCAAAAAAAAAAACGAGAGTGAAAATATCACCTTCATGCTCCTTAAATACCTTCCCCATGTCAAATCTTGGTGGGAAGGTTATTGGGAGAGGTACATCACGGATGAATCTACATCATTCGAGAGAGAACCTAATTGGGCGACCGTTGTAAATTCCCTAAAGGAGAAGTTATACCCTATCAGAAACTATGATAACCAATACATGAGATGGACAATTCTAGGTTAGAAAATAGACCAGACGGTGTCAGAGTACACCAACATGTTTCATACCTTGTGCTCAATGTTGGGTATCAAAGACTCCGAGTGGTACCTAGTTTTGAATTACCGCAGTGGTCTATGCAGGTACATCCAAACATAGATTGATTTCTTGGACATCTCCCCATTGGGATTTTCTTATCGATATGCAGTCAAAATTGAGCATAAATTCAAAAAGCAGAGTATGTGGGAGTTCGGGTTTGAAAATACGCTACAATGGAAGCATGTAAAAGGCAACCCTAACTCACAAAACAAAGGACAAAGCAAAGAAGGCCAACCTCAAGAAATTCAGTCCAAGATGCAGGAAAAGAAGGGTAACAGGAAGTCTAAGAAAGACACTGGAAAGTGGTGTGAGTTCCACAACAACCCTTGGAAAAACTGTGATGAATGTTGCTCAAAACAGTCATTGGTGGCCAAGATCAAAGAAAAATAATCAGAACCTGGCATGGACTCTATTTCAAATAACAATAAAGGGAAACAAATCATCAATGCAGAACTCATTGCTACCATCGTAGCCACAACAATACAACCAGAAGAACCAGATGATCTTGAGGAGGGGGAGTGCCTCTTCCACTCATAGATGTGGTCAAATGGGACTCCACTGCATTTCAGTGTTGACAACAGGAGTCAGAAGAACCTAACATCAGTTGAGGTTTTCAAGAGATTGAAGCTTCCAATGGTGCCACAACCCGAACCATACACCATCGGATGGTTGAGACGGGGACGAGACATTCATGTCATCTAGTAGTGTCGCATGTCCTATGGCATCAAGCCCTTCAAGGATGAGGTAGAGTGTGATGTTTCCCCACTTCAAGTATGTGATGTTCTTTTAGGACAACCATATATGTGGAAATGCCATCCTATCTATGAGTCTCGACCCCGTAGTGTCATTATTACTCTAGGAGGTCAAATCTACAGGGTACCAGAGGTAGTTTTGACTACTATCTCGACAAAATAGTGCCGCAAATTAATATATCATACCACAAAGTTTATCCTCTTCAAGATATGGTCATAAGGTGAACAGAAGGACACTAAGACCACCACAGCCTCAACCCACGATGCTTCTATTCAACAGAAGCAGGTCGACAAGATTGTAGAGGAGCACAAAAAAATTGATATTCTTCCATATGTTTAGCATAGATCTATTGGCCATGACACATTTTAGGTGTTCTTGGAGTTCCCACCAATAGCCCCCATTGATATAGCTCTTCTTGATGCAACTTCACTGACAAGGTCCTCCCACACTCAGACGAAGGCATATCATATAGCCATATATTTTGAATGGATCCAACACCTCCAACAAGTTCATGACATCCTTCCGCAAGCAAAGTAAAAGAAGGACATCTACTTCAACAAGGAAAGTGACTCACCAAGATTCAGATTCAGCAGAAGTTTCCCCATCTCTCGAGGGAACTTGATGCAATGGGGACCATTGCTTCCTAAGGGGGGAGGAATGATCCGAGTGGATCTCGGTGGCCATCCACCTTTTCCACTGAATCAACATTTCGAGCCTATGGCTTTAATAAACCATGATATTCACCATTTTGATGGGGAATGGAATGTAACACCATCTTCATTTGTTAGTTACAAACATCATGTAATGATTTCCTAGTGGTTTTATGTACATGCCTACAACATATGGTTAATACATCGGATCCCATTAGAGTTTTGCAGCTAAGCACGCTCATGATAGATTAGTATTGGGATGGGTGACCGCTTGAGAAGTCCTACTATTTTACATGCCTATGCAATTTTATAAACTTTGTCCAATTTATCCCACATGCAACATGGGAATTGTTCTCCTCTCACTCTCTCGTATATAATATAATTGAGGTGAAGGAGGCCCTTCAAGAAGGAAATGTTATGTGATGTAAATCTTGTTGCAAATTAAGCATAGCCAACATCTCTTTCTCTTCATAGATAAGCTACCCCATTCTTCCAGTTGGTGTTCTATAGTTTTTTTCTATCTAATTCATTAATAGAAATTGAGTTTCACTGTATTTATGTGTTATTTTCTATATTTTTTCTTCTGTCTCGTTTCGTTCTCAGCATAATCCGTATCACATGTTCAAATCTAGAGGGGGTAGGGTATGTATACTTCCAGATAATTTACCAGTCAAATCATTGGGCAGAGTGGGTCCCTTATATATATATATATATATATATATCCAAACACATTAAAAATACCTTTGTTTTTTCTTGTAGCATTAAAACGTTCATACCTTTCTCCTTTATCAAGACATTCAAGGGTAACATCAATTGTCATTGTATGAGCTTGCTGAGGTTTAGGATGACGATGAAGATCTCTGTCATATTCAATCTTAGCTATTAGTCCATTAGGGAAGAATAATGTTCTCTTTTTCATTTCACAATCTGAGTGNTTGTAGCATTAAAATGTTCATACCTTTCTCCTTTATCAAGACTTTCAAGGGTAACATCAATTGTCATTGTATGAGCTTGCTTAGGTTTAGGATGACGATGAAGATCTATGTCATATTCAATCTTAGCTATTAGTCCATTAGGGAAGAATAATGTTCTCTTTTTCATTTCACAATCTGAGTGTGCACATTTGTAAGAATGATGAATATATTTACTTTTTTCAACTAACTTTTTTTGAGTACTTCCTCCAATTATATACATCTTCATGAGATGCCTTTGTTAATGGAAAATTTATATCTTCACAAACTTTATTCCCTGAATCATTCTTAGGAGTTGATGGTTGATCTCGCAAATACTGTTTTACTGATAAAGTATCACTTTCGGATGACTCTTCCTATTTAGTGGAAATTCCATATGCCTATCACATTACTTAAAAAGAAATAATAGAAAATTAAAAATAGATAGAAAATTAAATGCACATATTGGTATTTTATAAATAATTTATCGTTAAGAAAATAAATCAAATCCAAATATGTGTGAGATTAACATCAAAAGTGTTGCATGGTCGTGTGTTTTGTTGACAAAAAACAAGACATTTCATGATAATAATTAATGGTAAATGGTAACAAAATATTAATCCAATGCACCGCTCACATCCACAAAAACTTCCATTTATTCAGGGAACTTAAGGCTACAAAAAGGGATGTTGGAGATATTACACACACCTAGGATTCTCCTTTCATTTTAGTTTCCTATGTTTATTTGGCTATGTCGAGGGTCCCTTAGGGTCATTGAGAATATTCTCCCCTAGACAAGGGTGCCACATACCCTCCAGTCAACTCTCAGTTACAATTCAGTTAGACTAGTTGAGTGAAGTGTTGCATGTCAACTTTGGTTTTATCACCAAGTGTTGCATGGTAACCTTGAGATCATCACCAGTAATGTGCACTTGCATTGGGATAATCACCAGTAAGGCACATTCCACATGTGTGAGTGATCTCCTCCTCATTTCACTTTGGTTTGGATATTTAACTGTCGACCACATAGCCAATTAACTAGGACTAGGTGGCAGTGGACTCCAGTGATTGTTAATGTATGTTAGATCTCTCTAGAACACTCCTAATGCACATTAGTTTACGATTATGGTGAGTTATTTGTGTGATACAAAGTATATCACTTGTATTGCATCATTTCTCTCATTTGGTTGATAGAAATTCTTTCATTCTTTCCTCCATTTTTGTCTTCTCTTCACACCATTTTCAAGTTGTGTATGTTTGATTGTTAACTAGATATTTTGTGTAGGTATATCAGAAACTCTACATGGTATCAGAGCCCACAGGCCACTAGTAAGGATCGTCACCAACACTCTTTTGTAGGTACCGAAGACAAAACAAAAAAACAAGAAAGATGGAATTTCTCACATCTACCATACTAATGCCATATAACTATTTCGAATGGAAGACAAGAATTATACCCCGTCTCAGGGGTAAAGGCTCGTATGAGATAGTCATGGCCACAGAAGCAGAACCCACCTCAACATTAGAAAAATCCAAGTATCTAAATCACACAAACGAGGCTAACAGTCTCCTATGCATGACTATTTCTCCCAACCTATGGTTTCACATTGATGCATTTAAAACACCAAATGAGATTTGGACCACCTTGGAAGGACTCTTTGGAAATAAGGATGAAATGAGGGGCCATTTGCTTGAAGTAGAAATAAACGCATTGGATCTAAATAAAATTGACAATCTCCAATATTTCTTCACCAAATTTAAATCTCTCCTTTGTGAATTGAAAGACTGTGGTATCAACAAATTCAAACAGGGAAAACAACTAGTTCTTGCTATCATGGAAAAACTTGGACTGGAATTTAGTGTATTTGTCTCCACATTTCATTGTACCAGATTCACAACAGGAGCAACCTCAACCATGTCTTCATTGTCATAGATTATTGAGGCTTTGAAACGTAAGCAAGATAAGCACATTTTATGTGAATAATCAAGGGTCCAAAGGCACATGCACTTGTTGTGCATGATGGAAACAACTCTCAAAAAATTAAATCCAAAAGGAAACGAAAAGAAAAGGTGCATGCAAATCCAAAGAAGGAAGGATACTCCAAACCCTTCAATGATTCCTTTCATTCCAAAGGTGGAAAAAACAAGCAAGGGAAGAAGTCTGGTTATTGCAATCATGGGAACCATCTAGAATTATCCTGCATGAAGAAGAAGATTGATCAAATGGCTCAAATTATTCAGAAAAACAATCTCGAGGACTTCATTCTTGAGGCTATCAAGAAGAATTCAGAAGATCAAGCCCTTAAGAAAGGTAATCCTCATGCATTAGTTTTTGTAAATTCTTCTCCTGACACTTGGATTGTAGATTTAGGCACTTCCCATCATATGGAAAACACAAAGGATATTATATATTCTGTAACTGCATGCACGGGGCCTCTTATCCTCATGGGAGATGAATCTCCAGTTGAGGTCACTTTAAAAGGGAGATTGGAAATATATCATGGAAGATTTGAGAACGTTCTCCATGTTCCTCAACTTTCCGTAAATCTACTCTCAGTGTACTAGATTACACACACATTCTCAAGAAAAAAGGTAGAGTTCACACCAGACTCTGTGTCCATTTCCAACATGCAAGATAACACCAAAATTGTTGTTGGGGAGGTAAATCATAAATATCAGTTATATACTTTTACTAAGTTTATTGAACCTAATTCCTCTATACTACTTATGCATGATGATGACAGTAGTAGATTATGGCACAAGAGGTTTGGTCACTTGAACTTCAGGTATGTGCAACAACTTATCAAGAAGGGGATGGTCACTGGGTTACCTGATATCCACTTTTCCGAAGGGGTTTGTGAAGGATGTTTCCTTCACAAGCATCCTTAACAGAAGTTCAAGAAAGGGAAGGTTCACAAAACCTCGTCTCCATTGGATCTGATTCACAATGATCTCATGGGTCCATTCCCGCTTCCATCCATCAGTAAGGCAAGGTATGTGCTTACATTTTTTTATTATTACTCACTCTATACTTGGGTGTTTTTTCTCAGGAAGAAGTTAGAGGTGTTTTAGCATCTCAAATATTTCAAAGAAATTTTTGAGACTCAATCAAGGAGAAAGATCAAATCCCTCCATACAAATAATCGGGGGGGAGTATGTCAACATAGATGTTCAGAATCTTTTTCTTGAGGTTAGGATACAGTTACAGCACACAGTACCATAGACTCCATAGAAGAACGAGGTTGTTGAGGGGGAGAACAAATCTCTCAAGGAGATGGCCTCTTTCATGTTGCATGCACGGTCACTTCCTCAGGATTTTTGGGCTAAGGCACTTAACTATGTCAACTACATCTAGAACATATACCCTTACAAATCTGTCAAGGATTGGACTCCTTACGAGGATTGAAGCAGAAACAAACCGGAAGTTACCCAGTTATTGCTCTATATTTACCCAGAAAGAAGTAGTCTATTATTGCTCTATATTTAGTCGAGGCCGAGTATAGAGGAGTAGTTAACATTACCATCCACACGTTATGGCTACAGTACTTCCTTACAAAGTTGGGCATCCAGTTCCACATAACAACTGTCATTTGGTGTGACAACTAGAGTACTCTCAAGTTTTGCAGAGACCCAATGCAATGGCAGTGGACAAAGCATATCAAGATCCATATGCACTACATCAAAGATATAGTCCACGAGAGGATCATCGACTTGCAGTTTTGTCCTTCCTCTGAACAGACTGCTGACATCTTCATCGAGACTTTCACTGAGCAAAGGTTTCACTCTCTACATGATCATCTTGTAGTGAAGGACACAATTTCCTAGCAACTGTCTTTCTCTTCTTTTGATACATTGTATTTTGAGGATTTTTTTTTTCCCATGAGGTTTTCCCTCTTTCCTCACTTTATTTTAGTGTTCATTAGTTGCATTTTTCATGGGTACCTAGTATGGCCTCTATTGTCGGAACCCATTCATTATGTGTACTCCCTAGTAGTGTTCAGGGAGGGTGTTGGAGATATTACACACACCTAGGATTTTCCTTTCATTTTATTTTTCTATGTTTATTTGACTATGTTGAGGTTCCCTTAGTCTAAGATATTCTCCCCTCATTGAGAATATTCTCCCCTAGACAAGGGTGCCATATACCCTCCAATCAACTCTCAGTTACCGTTCAGTTAGACTAGTTGAGTGAAGTGTTGCATGTCAACTTTGGTTTTATAACTAAGTGTTGCATGCTAACCTCGAGATCATCACCAGTAATGAGCACTTGCATTGAGATCATCACCAATAAGGAACATTCCACATGTGTGAGTGATCTCCTCCTCATTTCACTCTGGTTTGGCTAGTTAACTGACGACCACATGGCCAATTAACTAGGACTAGGTGGAAGTTAACTCCAGTGATTGCCAGTGTGTGTCAGATCTCTCTAGAACACTCATAATGTGCATTAGTTGACTACTGTGGCGAGTTAGTTGTGTGAAACAAAGTATATCACTTGTATTGTATCATTTCTCTCATTCGGTTAATAGAAATTCTTTCATTCTTTGCTCCATTTGTGTCTTCTCTTCACACCATTTGCAAGTCGTGTACGTTTGATTGTTAACTAGATCTTCTGTGTAGCTATCTCAAAAACTTTACAAAGGAAACATATTTTACGATAATTTTTTGGGTTTTTTTAAATTTTTATTATTTTAATTATTAAAACCTTCATATATTTTCAACATACCATTGGTATCGGTTGCCTTTGTCGTTATGATGTCGCAATTTTTATTTTTATTTCAAACTATTTGTTAAATTATTATTATATCAATTAATTACTTTGCTATCAAAGATTATTTGTTTTTTTTGTTTTTTTATAAATAAAAGAGGAAAAATATGTATTACCTTAAAAGCATCAAAATATTACATTGTTCTTTGCTTGCCACCTATTCCGCCATATCAGGGAAACCAGAACAGGTGGCTTCCCGAAACACTTGGAAACCATAACTGTATTTTCAGAGTTCAACGTGACAAATTTCATGTTGCATACATCAGACGTGTCTGGTGTCATGCACCAAAGAATGTATCTACCATGGTTGTTGCCATACATCAGAAAATTTAACAAAACTGAAAAAAGTTGGAGTTGGTTCCTGATATGCAAAAAGAGAGAGAAGCTAGAAATTTGGCAAACTCGGGCATCCATTAGTGTCGTAGGTGAAGACAAAACTTTGTCTGCAGGTCGAATAACGAGTTTTCTCCAACACATTTGACAAGGGATCGAATTGGAGGTCCATGCGTCGATTGAGAGTGTGTTGATTATGAGTTTGGTCCTCCAGGCTACGCCGCATATCAAAGATCAACTGAAGGTGGTCGTCCGAAAATCTATGAGGATTGGGTAGATGCTGCTCAATTTTGTCATTCGTGTCCGCGAGAGGAGTTGTATCCATATCAAAATCCTTCGGTGGAATTTCTTCCATGTCTAGCCCAGGGGTTGTGTTCCTGGCTATCCACTTTGCCAACCAACTGGGGGGGATTTCTTCCTCCACCATGCAACTTCCTTTCTCCAGAGGTCAGGCCTGGGGCCTGGTGATGATGCTAGGCTCAAGTGGGGCTTCCAAAGGCTGCAACTCAAGAGGAGGAATTTCTTCATCGACCGGGTAACTTCCAGAATCATGCATGGTATCAGAAAGGGGTGGAGGCGAGTGTTGGGCGTGAGGGGAGGGCAGAGGAGTCTTAGTCCAATTATGGTCCCTTCTGGGGGAGTTGGCGATCAAACGGGATGGTTGCGAGGGGTTAGGCCGGTTGCGACGCGCGATAATGCTGTAGTACAATGCCCCTCTTTTGGGTTTGCCACGCTCTTTGGGAATGGTGGATGGATTGCAGCATAAATTGGGGAAATGAGGCGAAAACCAAGCTAGAGGAGCAACACTTGTGAAATGGAGGCTGAGTGAGGTGACCAACAGATGTAAGGAGGCTACGGGAGAGTGTCCATAGCAAGAAGACGCAGAAAGCAGAAAGAACCAGAGAGCCAACTGAATATGGAGAATGACAGAATGCCCAGGGGCTCTTACCTTCATAGAGGCTGACAAAATGATAGTGGGGGGTTCCATGAAGGCCGAAGTGACACCAACTCGTTGAGTACATGTTTCAGTACTCCAGAGCTAGTTCACATGAGGAGCCATTAACTTCCCAAAGGTGGAACAACGCACTACCATAAGTGTTGCGCAAGAGCCCGTCATTCAAATGGTTTGGCGGTTTGGATAACGTCTCAGGTAATAACTCCCCTCACCGCATGCGTGCCAATGGTCTTTAACTGACCAACTATCACCCTATCCAAGGAATCAAAGATTATTTGGTTACATCAATACATATAATATAATATAAGAAATAAGTATTATTATTATTTTAAATAATAATTTAAATTTATTACATTTAATATATAATTATTTTAAACTTTTATTAAATTATTATTATATCAAATAATTACTTTGTTATCCAAGATTATTTGTTTACATCAATACATATAATATAATATTTAAGAAATAAGTATTATTATTTTATTTAAATAATAATTTAAATTTAGTACATTTAATATATAATTATTTTAAACTTTGTGAAATTTAAAGTTTGTTTAAAAAATAAATAANTTACATCAATACATATAATATAATATTTAAGAAATAAGTATTATTATTTTATTTAAATAATAATTTAAATTTAGTACATTTAATATATAATTATTTTAAACTTTGTGAAATTTAAAGTTTGTTTAAAAAATAAATAAATATGGAAAATTGTAAAAGATTGAAATCTATTTTTTGGTCTTGACAAATGTTGTTTAAATGATGTTAGGTATATGGTTTCCTGATGTTAGGTATATGGTTTTTTGATTGGCGTTTCAATTTCTAAATTTTGCCCAATTTGTTTTTATGGTTGACAATTTTGGAGTAATCATTATTATAAATATCTTTTTAATTTATTTCAACATTCCCATTTACCTTTAAAAAGTATACTAATTATTGTATAATTAGTTAATATTTCATTTCAAAGTTTAAATAAACTAAAAATAATAAATAATTATAATATATACGTATTTTAGGAGGCGAATCAACCGGATCCCACTTACCAGAAAGCTCGCTTAGAAAAGAATGGTTTGATGAGTGAACCAATTGATTATTGAATGAGCATGATGCGCCTAAGTAATCTCTTGGAGCCCCACATTATACTTAAAAATATTGGAAAATTTGGTCAAGGGGTAATATAAAAATCCTCTTAAATTATTATTATTAAAATTTTTAAATTACTTTTTAATTATTTGGATAATCGTTTTGAACACTACCCAAATATAGTTCTCTGGCTCTGTTCTATAGTACTCGTCACCGTGACAAGTCTTTCCTTAATCAATGTTAACCTCTTGGCACAATCATATATTTAGCACTTGGCGAAGGAAAAGCAACAAATAGCAATTAAAGAATAATGTTCGATTAAGAAGTTGTCGTTTTTATTAATACGTTTAAATCAAAGTTCAAATTGTTTATAAATTAATATTTATAGATGTTAAGATTTTAATAGTTAAATATTAAATAAATAATTTGAAATTTAATGTATTTGTATTTTTTGTGAAATGATTACTTGTAAAAGAAAAGTAACATACATTTTAAAACCAAGTTTATATAAGAATCTAATGTAATACTCAAGTAGTATAAGTTGGTAATCATTTAATATTTTAATTACAAAATAAAGTATACTTTACAACTTGATATTAATAAGATGTGTAAAATAAAGTAATCATAATAAATTAAAATTGAACAAAAGTTAATCTTATAATGCAAGAGTAAAAAAAATAAATTAATTTTTATAATAAAAATGAATACATAAAGACATATAACATAAAACAAATTGATGACATATTGGCCTAAAACCCATAGATGCAGAGTTATGGATCAAGTTATGGATCAACTCTGTTGCAACTTCAGCCTTGATCTCTTCTCAAAAATTTTAATTCAGGTCCAAATCTCCTCTTTCTTTCTTTGTATCATAATTTTCTATTGGACTTCTCTTCATGTGGGTTGCTTTGATCCTTTCGACTCCGATGGATATGACCCACTTTGAACAATTCATTGTGCTATAAGGCTGCCACATGCCTCTTTTCTAGAATTGTTGATCTGGCTCACTCCTCGTCATTGATCTAACCTTTTAATGGTTGGATCTTCTCTTGCCACTTGACTACACGATAACAATTCTTTTGTTATAGGCCACAATCCAACGGTACCTGTGGAACGGTCCTACGATCAACATTTTTCCTCGGACTATAACCAATACTTAGAGCATCAAACTCCCTCTGTCGAAGTTTAGTTGAGTTGCAACACTCTGAAGGGCCTGGGCTCTGACAATCCAAACTCCGATGATGTTGTACTCGACAATTCTACATCGTCGATCTCCCGTGATCAATGGTTACAAACCACTTACCTTCATTCCCCTTTTAACTTGACCTTGATGGATCACTCGCCACATGTCTCCTCCAGAACGTTCGATCTGATTTACTCTGAAATGATCCTCATCGTCAATTAGAGACTTACTTCCATGGAGCTTTCCGACTGTCGATGAATTTGATAGTCACCTCATTCCAATAGGGCATCACCATGTGCCCCTCTCTTCGTCGTTGATCTAATCACTCCAAACAAATCTTCGTCGTTGATCGATGTCTATCATCCATTGTGCCCTTTCGACCATGTATCACTCTGATGATCGTCGAAACTCCTCTCTGCCATTGGTTTAGGGCGATTAATGGTCACAATCTCTTCTGGGTTTCGTGACTTAAAACAGTCTGAAAACAATTGTTGTTCTTAGTTGTCGATCCTTTGAGTGATTAATGGTGTTGATTCGATTCGATGGTATGGATCTCGAGACAATCTATGACCACGATTAATTATTTGACTTGATCTGATGGCCATTGTTCCTCAACATCTGCAAATGGAATTGAACTCTATTCTTTGAAAGTATTCATTGTGAGAGCGTTGGTGGGCCTCTAACACTGCTTAGCGAGCGCTAGTGACTTGAAACTCACTCAATCACACCTTCTGGTTCTCAGAAAATATCAAGGCTCCTCAATACTTCGGTATGCTTGTCCTTACGTGCCAAAAAATGCGTCCAAAGGTTCTTGCACTCACAAGAGACCTGCACACAATTCGCCTTGGCTCACCTGCGACACCTACTCAACCTGCTCCGATAACACTTGTTGGGTAGCGAAAACATAACAGAGTATAACAAACCAGAGCATATCCAAGCAAGATTAAACATGCATAAAATCGAGAACAATGATTTATGTGGAAACCCAATGCGGGAAAAAACCACATGCAATGATATTTGATATTCTTGTTATTCAAGGGAGAATTACAATAGTCAATCTCAAGCATACAACCATCCTCTCCTCACACACACTTTGCTCTCTACTCACATTGCACTTTCACCTCTACGGGTATGCTCGTATATGTAACATCTATCACACAGCTACATGAACTAATCATAAATAGATCACATAGATACACAACATGTTCATTGAAGAGTGCATGCATGCACAATCTAAATATAGTTGCATGAATGTGCATGTGGCTACATGAGAAATTCGTTGACATGTTTCCAACATGAATGAGTGAGTAAAAGTTAATTATGAAGTTTTATTAATTTAATATAGATCTATATTAAATTTGGATTTGAAAAAAATCAATTTTTTTTAAATTTAATTTTTATTATTGTTTTTTAATTAAACCAATTTTATTTATTATTTCATCTTATATTTTTATCTTTAACATCTATTTTCTTTAAATTTAATATAGCTTTTATCATTGATTGATTTTCCCATTCGCTAGTGATTATGACCCCACGTAAAATGTATATTAATAAATAAATAAGTCATTGGCAATGTGTTGTCTCTCTCTCTATATATAAACTTAGTGAAGAGGGGCTTTTATATCAAGTTGTAAGAAAGAAATCAATTTTAATAATAAAAAATCGTTAGATTTAAAAAAATTTATAATAATTTTTTTTTAAGTTATATGCACAATTTTTAAGGATTATAACGTATAAGTATTTGTTTAATTAATTTTAACATCACTCTAATATTTTTCTCTTATTTTTATAATAATTATATTTTAAATGTTAAATTATTAACTAATAATTAATTATTATTGAATTAAGTAATATTAAATAAATATTATTAATTTTGGATTTGTTAAGTCTTGAAAATAATCAAATCTTTTAAGGTGTAATTTTTTTTAAATGTAAAATTTCTTTTATGTTTGATAAATCAAGAGTTGAGATGGATCTAAGCTAGTTACAATCGAGAAAATTTGTGCCAAAATTTAGATATCATCCTTATATATATGTTACTATATGTTTTAGATGAATTTCAACATTTGAAATTTATTGATGATGATGATTAACGTCCACTAGGACCATAATTGGTCTATCAGACCCTAAAAAGGTAAGAGATTACTTCAATTTCTTTAAAATTGTATTTTTATGCTCAAAAAAGATTGAGAGAAGTGTTCCAAGATCACCATAGTTTTGATGACTTAGGAGGTTAGGAAGGACTATATTGTGGCAAATATTTTTAAATTGGGATCTGATTTGGGTATAGGTAGGGCATTCTAAGAGAAATTATTTTCATCTTCAACCCTCTTAGTGTCACAAATATGATAGATTATTTCGCCCCACGATGTTTTTGGAATTGTCCAACGCCTAGTTTCGCTATTCAGCTCGTGAAAGTTTGTTCTTATTTTAACAATGTTGATTTTCTTCTTCGCACTTGCCAAAACTAAGAGGTACTTTTAATATTCTAATTTAGGGTTGACAACCTCCTTGTGGTATCTTAATTTTCTTTTATCCTTTAATTCTTTATCACACCACATATTCTCCTTAAAACAAATTGTAAATAAAAATTGTATTACCTCAAAGGTTCAGAAAACATATACATATGGACGATCGTGTAGTCTGTTCTGCCAAAAAATGGAAACCAGAACCAGACCCAAGATTTGAAAAGATGTCCATAACCATGTTAATTACCATAGCTAAGATAAAATAAAAGATGCCGCAAGGAGGCCTGAATCCAAGATTGTCTTGTTTCTAACATTTAACAAATTGAAAAATAAATTGGAGAGTGTCATACATTGTATGCACCTTGTCCACCATTGTCTAGTGGAGATTGTGGCAGATATGGAGTGAAGGAGAATGGTTGAAAACAGGTTGGCCATCTTCTTTTCATAGGATCACTTGAGAAAGAGTCAAAGAACATATCCAGTCGGTGATTGAAAATTTCCTAGCAATGAATTTGGTTTGCAACATCCCTGCACAATTAAAAAATGAGGTGCAATTGCTCCTCAGAGAAGCCATGTTGTGGAATCAACTCAGACACCACTTCCCCGGACTGTGTAACCACTGTATTTAGACCAACGTTTTATGAAACCTTTTATTCAACTAACATGGGAGCCGCCTCCTCAAGAACATGGAAGTTCCAGTTCTCCTTTGGCTCCTAGGAAGGAGAATTATCACCTACTTCAGTGGAAGGGGCTAATATATTATGGGCATTCATAGGGGTGATCATCATGGAGATAGTAATAGGTTGTGGCTTAGCCAAAGGGAATTATTCCTCCTCCAGGAAGATCAGGCCCCAATCATTTTTGCCCCAATTCTGAGCACTGGAGGGTGACGCGACTACAAGAGGAGTAGGGTGATGAGATGAAGCAATTGAAGGAGCAGGGCAAGTGCGTCTGGCTAAGAAGTTGTACTAGGTTGGGCCACGTTTTGGCTTCTCTCTCTCTTGTCATGGTGGCAGTGGGGGTGCTAAGGAGATCAGGTGGGGGAGGAAATGAAACCTTAGTGCAAGAATCCAACAACAACTTTGGGAGGGACTGAGGAGCTATGAACAAAATCAGAATGGGAAGAGAGGATCTCACATCGAGCATAAACAATGCAATAATTCCAGTTCCGACCATGATAAATGTTGTTGAGCTTGACTTGATAACACTCAATGTCCAAGTACGATTGAAAATGTAAGCCGACGCCATGCAAAACCTGCGTACTAACTTACCCATATGGTCCAGATGCCCACCTAGCTCATCTTCATTAATGTTTAGCATCGGGAGGGAGAAATGGAGGAGCGTGGAGAAAATCTAAGACAACATGATTGTTCACATGCTCTCCAAGTGGCACCCCATCCAAGGACATATTGTCCTTAAATTTAAATGTGATAATATTTTTAATATTATCAGTATAATCTATAAACTATAGAGTATTATTAAGAATGTCACTTCAAAAGTTATACAAGGAATATGGTGAATAACAATGAAGTAACAATGTTCAATGATGAAGAAGATGAATACTAAGAAAGTGATAGGATGTGTTACCTCCTGGGTGGTACCCTATATTTGTGGGTGGTCATTAAGGCACCTTTAGCTTGTTGGTTTTCTGTGTTTTGTTATCATTTTTGAGGGTTTGAAAGTGTAGGACGACGATACAGTGGTTCATTTATAGCCTTTTACCAAGATCTAGATCAAGGTATTCATCTTATAATTCGTGAGGGAATCTAACAATCAACTTTGTGTTATTTCAAGACTCATTTCTTGGAGTTTGAGTGTCTTTCTAGTTGTTGGTTTGCGTTTTCTGTAGTTTATTTTATTATTTTAGATCAATAATTAAATAATTAACTCTCACCTTCATCCTAGACATCAACACCAGGCATTGGTCTACTTATCTTTGGTGAATTTGTTTTTTTTTAGATTAGGGAAGCCCCCCATAGCCTTTAGTAGGAGTTGGCTTGAAGAGTGGGGATTTGTGTCAAGGTGAAAGTGAGCACTTAACCTGTGTGGTACCACCTTAGTTCCTCAAGAGTATATTTTCGAGACCACTAAATTGGGCAATAACATGATGCATATATAAATAATAGATATATTACACATTGATCTTCTTAATCTATCTTTTTCAATGTTTCTTATAGTCACACCTGCTAGCTTTTCCATATTTTCATATCAGTTATTTCCAAAATTATTTTCATAATAATTATATGATAAAGGATATTGAAATCAAAGACCATTCAAACCTTTAACTCAAGATATTGCAACAAAAGTCATACCTGTCTCTCTTTCTTTCCAATATTAATAGTTGTTTTCTCCAACATCAATCCTCGTGACTTCATGAAGCCTCAAGAAGGATGTCACTCATGAAATCAAAATATGTCCAGCATAAAGAATACTTATACAAACTGAGGAAGTTTTAGATATTGAGAACTCTAGAACCCAAGGTTGTACTTAGGATTTTGGGAAATTACCCTTTCCTTTGGGTTTTGACTTGATTAGCTTTAGATTTCGAGTTCATGTGACCTTTTGTTGTGTATTCTTGGGTACCCAGGCCTAGTGGACGCTGGAAAAGTGGGTTAGATGATATCCTAGTTTGGATTCTCACCATCTAAGGCTCTACAATTAAAAATATTGGAAATATGTGACCTTTTGATTCATGATTCCAATTGTATCAACATGTGATTTGGAGTTCATTTCATTTTTTTTTTTACATTTAATGATGATCTCAAACCATCTAATTGATTAGTTATTCATTACCTTACTACTATACTCCTTTACTATGTGTAATGATTTCCTTATAATTCATTTTTTTCAAAATAATGAGAAAAATATTTTCATGTAGTATTTATCCACTATACAAACATTGAAATCAACAAACAAAACAAAATAATCGAATTTATCCACTATACAAACACTGAAATCAATGCACTATACTAAGATCAATAAAACAAACAACTTAATCGAAAATTATCGACATTATGAAAATTGAAAGCTATGCAATATAATGAAATCGATGTATGTGGGATTCCAAGAGATTGCCCCATGCTTTAGTCTTTAACTTGATCAACTTGGAATTTCAAGTTCATCTGAACTTTTTTTGTGGATTCTTGGGAATCCAAGCCTAACAAAAGGTGTAAAAGTGGGAATTACATGACCTTTTAGTTCATATTCTCACCATTTGGGCCTTTGCAATTGCAAATGTTGGGATCATGCAACCTTTTGCTTTGTGATTCTAGTTCTATCAACTTATGATTTGAAGTTCATGTGAGATTTTTCCTTTAATTATTTTTCTATGATTAGGATCTCAAACCATCTAATTGATTAATTATTTGGTGTCTTACTACTAAATTTCTTTACCAAGTATAATGATTTCCCTGCAATTCTATCTAATCAATCATTTCAAAATAGTGAGAAAATGTTTTTCATGTAGCCTTATCCACAGTCAAAACAATGAAATCAATGCATGAAATAAAATAATTAAATTTATCAACTGTATAAACACTAAAATTGATGCACTATACTAAAGAGTAATGCAATAAACAACTTAGTTGAAAATTATTGACTTTACAAACAATGAAATATATGCAATATAATGAAATCAATGTACTTGGGAATACAGAAAACTACCCCATTATTTGGGTTTTGACTTGATCAACTTGGAATTTCGAGTTCAAGTGGCCTTTTATTAGCAATTTGTAGACACCTAGGAGGCTAGGCCCAACAAAAGTTGGAGAAGTGGGACTTATATGACCTTTTGGTTTAGATTCTTACCATTTGGCCCTTTATTGTTGTAGATGTTGGAATCATGTATCATTTTTCTTTGTGATTCTTGTTTTATTAGCTTGTGATTTGGAGGTCATGTCAGCCTTTGCCTTCAATTCTTTTTTTAATCATGCTCTCATACCATGAAATCAATATACTTGGGATTCCAGGACAATGCCTTAGTGTTTGGGTTTTGACTTGATCAACTTGAAAATTTGAGTTCAGGTGACCTTTTGTTGTGGATTCTAAGGCACCTGAGCCTAACAAAAATTGGAGAAGTGGAACTTATACAACCACTTGGTTCAAATTCTGACCATTTGGCCCTTTATAGTTGGAGATGTTGGAACCATGTAACATTTTTTTTATTCTAATTTTATTAGTTTATGATTTAAAATTAATGTGAATCTTTGTCTTTAATTCTTTTTTTAAATCACAATTTATAAACACTTAATTTCATATCATTTTTTTTTCCAATAGCAAATTGTCTTTATTTTCCCTCCTTACAAATTTTTAATAATTGATATCATAAACTTTGATATATATGTAGCCTTTAATCTATGTGTGAATGAATGCCTCGCACATTTGAGAAGTAAAATTATACCTATTTTTGGAACATTTACTCGAAGATTTGTGAGATTTGTACTCATCTTAGGACTACATGAGCAATTAAAGATGAAGTAAGGAAAAAATGGTTTGACTTCGACTCGGTGAGGATATATTGGAGGAGAATGCAGGGTGAATCATGTGTTCACAAGTGTTTGTTTTCTATCAAAGAATTTGATTGTTTATAGAGGACTCAACTCATTTACAGAATTGACTTCTAACATGATGATGATATAAATAATTATTTATGACAAATCATTATTTATGAGACATTTATAACATGATGTTATAAATAATGGTGATGACCAATGATAAAATCCTACTATATGATATTTTATGAGACATTTGTATCTTTATTTTTATCTTATTTTATGAGACATTTGTCATTAATCTTCATTTTATTGTATGTGTATTTTATGATTCATTTGTAAGCCACAACAAAGTATACAAAAAAAAAAGAGCTGAGAACATTCTTGAAAAAAACAATATATGTCTAGATAACTGCACGAAATTCCTCCACAGAGAACGATGTCGAAAGAGCATTCCCAAGTAAAAGACTCTGGAGACAATATGAACCAGGTCATAGTGGTATGAATCTCCCACATCAACTGGGCATACATCAAACCTTGAAAAAACCAACACTGGTGACTAGACGGACCATGTCAGAGCGGTATGAAGCTCCCTCATCATTTGAGCATACATCAAACCCTGAACATACCAACACAACCAGAGAGAGGAACTGCAGACTGATGAGAGAAGACCCCCAAAACTTATCAAGAGTGGGCATCAAGATGAACCCCAAAGAAAACCTAGATGCAGGATGGACCAGATCAGAGCGACAGACATATCTCTCTAAAAAGAGAGGATCCAAAACTCCAAACCACAGCTACAAGGGATCTGAAATTCAGCACCAGAAAAATTGCATCCAAACCCATAGAGCAAAGGGTATATATCTGATCCTGAATGAACTTGAAACATAAAAGGGAGAACAAAGAAGCATCATGATAACCCGCCAGAGGAGAGGCCACCCACAGAGAAAACTGATGGCAAGATTTCTAGAAACCCTGAGACAACATAAGATGGGCCAATGATAGATCTGAGGTGAGAATACTATAGCTCCAGTAGAACCACACCAACAAACACAACCACCATCAGAAAAAATCACCTCATCCAGAAAGGAGAGCACGATCCGCATGAACCAAAGAGAGGAACCGCAAGTAAGGAGCGAAATAAAGTAGAGACCTCTCCAAGAAATACACATATCTGAGAAAAATGACCAGGCGGCACCCCCATAGATGCACCCATAAGCATGACTGCAACTCGAATCCAAAAGAAAAATGGATCCACTACCAGAGAAAACTCCAACGGAAGAACAACCAAGCAAATGGAGGTTGCAAGAACCAAATCCCACTCAAAGGAAGAACATATCTGGGCAAAGGACTCAAACTGAGCAAAGAAAGAGAACCTAGGTGACGAAACTGCAACACCAGAAAACGATGGGCTATCGCTGCCATACAGAAAGAAGCCCAATCCGCGCACCAAGATCAAAGAATGGGAAGAAAGGAGACCTCCCCACAAGAAAAACCATGAAAGGTAGACTCCAAATCAGGAGAAAACATCAAGGAGAAGATGGCTTCAGGTAGAAGGAGGCCACAGAGAAATCCGCACTCGACCATCTAGAGGGAATAGTAAAAACGGGAGGTCTGCGACCCGGGAAACCTTAGCCGTAGACCCCCTCACCCCCAATAAAGGTAGTTGAGGACGTTAGAGAAACAATTATTAAATATTAAGTTGATCATTGAAATGAAGTATAAAGATTAAAATTAGTCAAAACTAAAAATAGAGCATCGAGTCACTAATTTAATTTATTATCTTTTCAAATCCCACAATAAAGTCATTGAAGAAACATTGCTAGATTAGATAAATAATAAATTAGAAATGACATAGGGGGAAATAATAAATTATATATTAAATTAAATTAAATTGAGTTAAAATAACATAGGGAAATATTCAAAGGAGACCAAGTAAATGAATAATGATAGAGAGGAAAAAACAAGAAATGGGGATATTCATATAAGTATAAAAGATGATTAAAGAGATATGGCCAATGGGGATATTCATATAAGTATAAAAGAGGATTAAAGAGATATGGCCAATGGGGATATTCATATAAGTATAAAAGAGGATTAAAGAGATATGGCCAATGATTATGTGAAAAATTAAGAGTAAAGATAAAGATGAAATTAAGAATTCAAGTTAAGAAAATGAATGGGGGTTATATGAGAAATAAACTAGAGATCATTCTTAGAAATTTAATTAGATTAAAACGAAAGATCAGTGATCAAGACAATGAACAAAGGGTTTCCAGGACTAACTAAGTTTGTAGCCATCTTCACGATTAAATTTATTGGGGTGTTTTTCAGTTTCTAGGACTTCTCGAATGATACAGGATGAGTAATGTAGCACTAAGTCCAATTTTTTGGTTTGTTCAAAGAAAATTATATGCTTAGATTGATTTAATGGATAGGGTGATTGACCATAACCTATAAGCAAGTGTTAAGTGATAGGAGCATCATTAGATAGGTGTCTCGTTGGTCCTTTTATGTTGTCAAGGAAGTGGGTGGTAAGTATATGTGGTTTCATGCTATCATATGCAACTTTGAAGAGGTTGTGTGTAAGGATAAAGGGTTCTCATTCCAGGGCATGCAAGTCTAGTCTATGGTTAATGACTTTAGTGAGGAGCGATGGTAGGAGATTGTAATTATGCAACACTCTTCAACACTCTTCTAGTAATAATGGTAAATGTTTTTGCATATATGATCTCAGAGATGAATTGGGTGGATTATGGTTGAAGGTGTGCTCTTTGGTTTTAAGTATGGTTGCTAGGCTAGGTTTCTCTATTCCCTTGAGGTTGCGGTCCTAGTGTGGTCCTAGTGTCCTCTCCATGCAAGAATTGGTTCTTAGCCAAATAATGTTTTCTATGGGATGATAGAGGCCGGGTTTTCTCCATTTCTCCCTCTCAGTGGCCACTTCTTCTCTATCTCTCAGGAAGGGATCTTCCATTGGAGCTTCCTTTGTCTAGGTCACTAACTATACTACAATTGTAAATTAATCATTTGGAAAGTGGAGGTGGTTCAGTACCTCACCCTTCTGCCTTAACTCTGCACATATTCACACCTCATCCTGCTTGATCTCGAAGATTTCCTCCCCACCTCACCCTTCCACCTTACCTATGCACATATTCACACCTCATCCTGCTTGTTCTCGAAGATTTCCTCCCCATGCTTGAGAAGGGGGTCAACCATCAAAATTCCATACTTTTGGCCTTCCAGATGTTGATTGTATGCTTGGTGCACCTCCCCAGTTATCACTGTGTAGGGGACTTCTGTTATTATAATGCATACTTCAAGTCTTGCCCCCATTATTTGCTCTGCTTTGAACTCTTTCATGTCCATCTTGTTATGGTTAAGGTGGGGTCTCTCTGATTGTTGTATAGGGAGATGACACCTAATTCTCTAATGGAACGTGTTCCATTAGATGGTTAATCTCCCACTATACTTTACTGGCCTGCTCACAAATCCGCATAAGGAAAGAATGCATAATATTTCTTTGAAAATAAAAATTAAAGATAAATTCAAGAGAGTCATAGTAAAAAATGACTCTATGTTTGATAGATCGAGAGTTGAGATGGATCTAAACTAGTTACAATCGAGAATAATTGTTACAAAATTTAGATGATCATCCTTATATATATGTTACTATATGTTTTAGATGAATTTCAACAATTCAAATTTATTGATGATGATGATTAACATCCACCAGGACCAGAATTGGTCTATCAGACCCTAAGAAGGTAAGATATTACTTCAATTTCTTTAAAAATGTATTTTTATGCTAAAAAAAGATTGAGAGAATTGTTCCAAGATCACCAAAGTTTTGATGACTTAAGATGTTAGGAAGGACTATATCGTGGAAAATATTTTTAAATTGGGATCTAATTTGGGTATAGGCAGGGAATTCTTAGAGAATTTTTTTTTCATATTCAACCTTCTTAGTGTCACAAATATGATAGATTATTTCACCCCACGATGTTTTGGGAATTGTCCAACGCCTAGTTTCGCTATTCAACTCGTGAGAGTTTGTTCTTATTTTAGCAATGTTGATTTTCTTCTTCACACTTGTCAAAACTGAGAGGTACTTTTAATCTTCTAATTTAGGGTGGAACACCTCCTTGTGGTATGTTAATTTTCTTTTATCTTCTAATTCTTTATCACACCACATATTCTCCTTAATTTTTTTTTTGTAAATAAAAATTGTATTACCTCAAATGTTCATAAAACATATGCATATGAAAGATACTAACGCATGTTCTACCAAAAAATGGAAATCAGAACCAGACCCAGGGTTTGAAAAGATGTCCATAACCATGTTAATTTCCATAGCTAAGATAAACAAAAGATAATGCAAGGAGGCTTGAAGTTAATATTGTGTTGTTTCTAACATTTAACAAATTGAAAAACAAATTGGAGAGTGTCATACACTATATGCACCTTGTCCACCATCGTCTAGCGAAGAATGTGGTAGATTTGGAGTGAAGGAGAATGGTTGATAATAGGTTGGGCATCTTCTTTTCATGGGCTTTCTTGAGAAAGAGTCAAAGAACATATCCAGCTGGTGACTGAGGATTTCCTGGTCATGAATTTGGTCTGCAATGTCCCTACACAATTCGAAAATGAGGTGCAATTACTCCTCACAGAAGCCCTGTTGTCGAATCAACTCAGACACTGCTTCCTCAGACTATCTAACCATTGTATTTAGACCAATGTTTTCCATAACCTCTTCTTCAAATAACATGGGAGCCACCCCCTCAAGAACAGGCCAACTCTAGTTCTCCTTTGGCTCCTGGGAAGGAGAGTTATCACCTACTTGAGTGGAAGTGTAGTGTCCCCAAGGCCGAGCCCCGTTGCAAACCATGTTTTGAAAGAAATTGTAATTATGTTTTATAGGCTGGTGAGCCAAGTTTTTATAAGATGGTGGTTTATGTGTTTGTTAGGCTAGGGAACCTAAGGGTTGGAGGCCAAGGGCCTGATTTTGTACCCGAGTGTATGCAACACATTAATAAAATATTAACACTGCCATGGGTAGACTGACCACGATGAATGAGTGAAGGGGGACTAAGCATCCATAGAGAAGGCAAGGAATTAGGGGTTGGAAGGTGGGAAAGGGGTTAAGTGTTGAGCCTGGGGGCTAAGCCTAGGGGGCTTAAGCCTAGGAATAATATTTTAATATTATCCCAAAAAGACATGTGCATTTTATGTTTTATCCTAAGTTTCTGGCAAGGGGAGGACATACAAGGGTGATGCATGCAGGTGGAATGCATGCAGTTCCATGGGTGACAAGTGTCAACCCTGGCGCATGCGAATAAAATGACCAGGATGAGCCGTGAGAAGGATTCCTCCTCCATTCTACTCGATTGCCTGAATGCGTACAGAGCCCTGGATAGTACGACCAACCCAACTCCTGCAGAGAAATCCTCATGCGTTCCTGAGAGTCAAAAATCTCGTGTTGTCTTTGATAATCCGTGTGCATCCTCTGTCCGACTGATCGAACCCATGCGTGGAGGCTCTGTTCCGAAGTAGTGACCCTGAACCATTCCACCATTGTTAAACCAGTTGGAAAGCCTAAGTTTGGCTCTGTAAATCCGTGTACACCTCTATTCTGTGAGCTGAGAAGCATGTGTTTGTTTCTGAAGAGCTGGTTTCACCTCCGTTTTGAGCCGTGGAGTCTGTGTCGACCCCTGCAGGAATTACTCATCATACATTCCCGTGAACGATCATTGTGAGGCCTTGAGACATTACTAAGCCTATTTGAGAGGCTGTGTTTGTATTTCCGGTTGGCTATGGTGACCACGCAGAGCTGGACTGTGCATGGCTTGATGGCCAGCGCGAGTTGTGATTGAGCCTGTGTGTGATCTCTCTCTAGGTGAGGGAGGTGGTTATTGTTGGAAGAGGTTTCTTCCAGAGAGTGTCCAGCACTAGCTTCGGGCTCTAAGACTTCCTGATCCAGCCTGTTGTCGAGACCCAGAGAGGGAGGTTAGCACCGATGGACTGTGCTTGTGAAGGTGTATACTCCCGAGTGAAACAAACATGTGGGGAATGAGAGTCTGGTAGTAGTGGGTGTAAGATGGCATCCTAGGAAGAATCCTTCTAGATTTTCTGTGTTGTTTTCCCTGTAACCTCAGCCTAGCCTAGGATTCCTTGCCTTGGGGTGGAGCTTAGTCCCAGCTTGGGGGTGACCCACTGCTGAGCTGATGAGTAGTGTGGTCTAAGGGTGGGAGGTTCGTGGAAGGCCTTCACTTGGTTGGTGGATTCTACCACTGTTAAAAGATAAGTACCTGTTTATGCTTAATCATGTTTTGCATGACTGTGCTGCTTATGTTATCATGATTTCCATTATGTATATGAATTAATATGAAACGCTATTGATTGTTAATTATAGCAGTAAATAATATGTTTTGCTCTGAGCTTAAATGTGTTTATTTGTTTGAATGCATGTGGATTATATAATACCTGTATGAGTTATGTACAAAGTGGTGTTATAGACTTATTTTAAGAGCATTTAAGCCTTGGTAGCTAGAAAAGATGTGCTACAGTTTGGTATCAGAGCCAAGGTTTCGACACTGAGCCTAGATGGGCCAGTGGAGTGGTCTTTGGACTGAGAATGCGAGGGAAATTGGTTCTGGAAGGCCAATTTCAGACCTTGGTTTGCTTCGAAGTGTCAAGGAGTTACTTGACGATTTTTAAGCTCAGAAGGTTTAGCAGCGTGTGAAAACGCAGTCGGTGTGGTCTATGGCCACGAGGAGATAAGTCTCCACACCAATAGTGTTAGAACCTTAGGATCTGGTTAGGAGGGAAGGTGAACCCTCATGACCGTCACATCTAGAGAGTGCACGCAGAGTTTAAATCCCTTTTGATTTGCACAGGAGTGTGGGAATCGCGATACGCGAACTCCCGAAAACCCAAAAAAAAAAAANAGATCGTAGGAAGGTAGCCGACTGTCCGATTCGGCGAAGGAGTAAACCGTAGATTTCAGGATTTCGGCATATGGAGGTTCGAGATGTGGAGTGCACGAACTCCCAATGCCCGAAACCTCGAAATGCTGAAAAGATCTACGTCGTTGATCTGAGGAGGGGATCTGACCGTTGGATTCCATTCTTGGAATGGACGTGGGCGCATGAATGCGTACCATGTGCCAGTGAGTTGAGAAGACATGCGAGATTGGTGGGACCCGATGACGTCGTTAAAAGCGACGTGGACCCTCTTGAATGTGCCACGTGCCACCGTGGTGGTGGGTGAAAACTGTGTTATGTGGGCCCGGAGGGTAAAGTAAATCAGAATTTCAGAAGTCGGGGGTTGGAAAGGAAAGCAAGTCTGAAAGCCTCATGGATCAAAACCCGGAAACCAGAAGTCCCGAAGTCCCGAAATCTCCGAAGACGGAAGAATTGTAGTGGATTTTAAGGATGACAACTATGTTGTGGGCCCGGAGAGTAAGGAAACCGAATTTTCAGAATTTGGAAATTGGAATGAAAAATGGTTGGGAGACACTGCATCGTGAACTCTCGGGTACCGAAGACCCGAAACCTCAAAAAATGAAGTCTTGAAATTGCAGAGCTGAACGAGAGATCAAAAAACTTATTTGAATCGAAACGTCTTTTGTTCTTGTTCATATTGGCTTATAAATGTTGTGGATTGTTCATGAAGTTTTAATGGCCTGACAAACTTTGAATTGAATTGCACAGTGCGTGTGCAGAGTTCAACGAAGAGTCAGAACTCTAGTTAACCAATGCCGAGTATGGAGTGGGAAAAGGTGCAGATTGCCCCCGAAATAGAGGACGAACGAGAAGGAAGGGATGTCAACGTGGAAGTGGAAGAATCGAACTCCAATGGGCACGGGAAAGAGAAGGATAAGGAAGGACATATGATGAAACTCATCAAAATATTGCAGAAAGATGCCCAGGCTCGCCTAGCTGATAGCCGAAATCTCATGAAAACCAGGGATCGGCAGGGTGAATTCAACTTAAAAATGTTGAAGAGCCTGGAAATAATAGAAAAGAAATTGGAAAAAGAGAGTGACACAAGTAGATTAAGAAGTGTCAGAACCCCTGAGAAGAGAAGAAGATCGAGGAGTGGTAACAGACATTACCGTCTCTCCTCGAAGCATTTTGGCAAGGAAACACACAGTAGTTCAAGCTCGTCTCCTACCAGAAAACACCAAAAATCTGGAAAGGATGAATTGAAAGGGGAGATGAACAAGATTAAGCCTCCAACATTTGATGGATAACATAAGAAGGAGGAAGATGCCGAGACATGGTTTCTTGGCATGAAGAAATATTTCCAACTGTAGAATTATTCCGCCCATGTAGAAGGAAGAATTGCAATGTATCAACTGAAAGGAAAAGCATCCATGTGGTGGGATTAGTTTGTGCAGGTGCAACACATCAGAGAGAAAGAGGTCACTTGGAAGTAATTTAAGAGGCATTTCGAGAAGAAGTACCTGACTAAAAGGTACTATGATAGAAAGATGAAGGAGTTCTTCGAACTCAAGCTAGGCAGCATGACTATTGATGAGTATGAATGAAGTTTTCTGGAACTACTGAAGTATGTTCCGTTCATCAAAGACGAGGCTGTCAAAATTTAGAGGTATCTAAGTGGACTGCCACCTTCCATTGGTGACAAGATTTAGTATGACGATCCTAAGATGATGGAAGAAACCATAAGAAGGACGAAATGCTTATACGAACAGCAAAGAGAAAAGCCTACCTTTCGGAAGGCTTGAGATGACCAGAAGAGGTTTAAGAAAGAACAGAGGCAGAAGGGAAACAAGCCTCCCTTTTTCAGAAACAGTCTTCAGGGATGGCCACCGTTTAGAGAGCCGAGAATGACTGAAGAGGGAGCACAAAGACAGAGACAGATGCCCATTCAGTGTTGGGGCTGTCAAGGAAACCACAAGTACAGAGATTGTCCCCATAAAAATGGTAAAGTGAGAATGGTTCATACTGTTCAGCAAGCTAAAACAGTGGAGGATATGGGTAGCAGAATGCCAAGGATCTATGTAGCCCTGGACAACAAGCAAGTAGAATTTCAATCGCACATGATTGAAGTGGAAGGTATGATTAACAACCGACCACTTGTTATTTTAATTGATTCAGGGGCTAGCCATAGTTATGTAGATCCTAGAGTGGTGGACAGTTTGCATCTAACGAGAAGCAAACATGAGAAGTCTTGGTTAGTGCAGTTAGCCACAGGGACCAAGAGGAAGGTCACTGAATTGGTTAAGTTCTATTCAGTAGACATGAAAGGAATGAGCACTAAGGCTGAATTGAACATTCTGCCTTTAGGCTCATACAATTGCTTAATTGGGATGGACTGGTTGGACCAGCACCATGCCCTTCTGGACTACCGTAACAAGAGATTTACATGTCTGGACGAAGAGGGAAATCAAGTAATAGTCCAAAGAATTCCCAGAGTTGTGGCTGATAGGGAAATCTCAGCCATGCAGCTGAAGAAATGTTACCGGAAAGACTGTCAAGTATTTGCAGCTCGAGTTGAAGAAGCATCCCGAGATATAGTCTCGAATATGGAAGATCACGAGGTACTCAAAGAGTTCAAGGACATATTTCATGAGGTACCTGGACTACCTCCGAAGAGGGACATTGATTTTTCTATAAATTTGATGCTTGGAGCAGCTCCAGTTTCGAAGGCTCCTTATAGAATGAGTACTCCAGAGCTGAAAGAGTTGCAATTGCAGCTCGAAGAGCTACTAAAGAAGGGATACATTTGCCCCAGTGTTTCACCTTGGGGAGCCCCTGTCCTATTCGTGAAGAAGAAATATGGGATGTTAAGGCCGTGCATTGATTTTCGGCAGTTGAATAAGGTCATTGTCAAGAACAAGTATCCTCTGCCAAGGATCGATGATCTTTTTGATCATTTGAAGGATGCGAAAATATTCTCGAAAATACACCTCGGATCTGGATATCACCAAGTGAGAATAAATGATGAGGACATCAACAAGACCACCTTTAGAACAAGGTACGGTCATTATGAGTTCACAGTGGTGCCGTTTGGATTGTCAAACGCGCCTGTTGTTTTCATGTGCTTAATGAATGGGGTGTTCAGAGATTATTTGGACAAGTTTGTCATAGTCTTCCTGGACGATATCTTGGTGTATTCCAAGACAGAGGAAGAACATGAGAAACACCTGAGAATGGTGTTGCAGGTGTTGAGAGAACGCCAGCTGTACGCAAAACTGAGCAAGTGCTCATTTTAT